>VURO01016480.1:1521-13845 GCA_015108175.1 Pelvicachromis taeniatus
TCAGCTGCTGGTCTGATGTTGGTCATTTAAAGGGATCCTTTTACATTAGGGACAAATGCTGTCTAGTGACCGAAAGAACGAGATCGCGGATATAAGCGGCGCAAATGGGCTTCCTCCGAAGGGTGGCTGGACTCTCCCTTAGAGAGAGGGTGAGAAGTTCGGCCATCCGGGAGGAGCTCAGAGTAGAGCCGCTGCTCCTCCACATCGAAAGGAGCCAGTTGAGGTGGTTCATCTGATAAGGACGCCTCCTGGGTGAGGTGTTCTGGGCATGTCCCACCGGGAGGAGGCCCCGGGGCAGACCCAGGACCCGCTGGAGAGATTATATCTCTGGGCTGGCCTGGGAACGCCTTGGTGTTCCCCCAGATGAGCTGGAGGAGGCGGCTGGGGAGAGGGAGGTCTGGGCTTCTCTGCTTGGGCTGCTGCCCCCGCGACCCGGCCCCGGAGAAGCGGAGGAACATGGATGGATGGATGGATGGATGGATGGATGGATGGATGGATGGATGGATTTACTAACACTGCATTCTTTACGAAGATTCAGCCAGATCAACTCAGTAAAAACAAACATTCTGACGAGAGAATGTGAATGAATGGCTCAAACATCCTGGGGAGGGACATGAGGGAGAGCAAAATGATGGAGGGACGCTCACGCACGTGGTTCTCTCTGAAAACTGTCTCAATTCAGAGAAATGAGTGGAGAATCACTCCATGGCTGTGATATAATAAATAACTCTGCTGATAAAAAACAGCGAGCACCGTGCAAAGGGTTCTGAGGATCATTACAAACTATCCAACAACTATCAACCTGAAGTCTGTGTGGAACAGCTGACTATGATGATGTGCCGAAGAACACAAAACAGTATTCATCAGAGCAGCGTTTTAGTTTTAACAGCACATTGTGACATTCAGGCATTCATCTAGTACAGTAACACTTATTTGTTACAGAGGAGAAATATGTAAACGTATACACGTGCCATAAGGCCAGCCACAAAAATACTGCTCACAACTGTCAGTCACAAAACTGATAATGAGCCTTTTTAGTAAATGTGGGAGCCTTTTAACCTCAACAGTAGGTTTGTGCTGTTGCAAACGTTAGTTATCCGGCCCTAAACCTTCCTTCTCTAAAATTCCAAAGTTTTGTAATGAAAGGATATTTTTCACAGGGTGTTCTCATTTATATGACCTTCATCAAACAAAGAGGTTAGACTGCAAAACATGCATGTTAATTTGGCACAGCGCTTTCCATCTTCTGTGGTTTCAACACGGCAGACATTTGGTGTCACATTGTTAAGGACAAGCGAGATTCAGGGCTAGTTGTTCTCAGCACACAGCTCTTTTCTTATTATACAAAGTAGGGATGCACCGATACCACTTTTTTGGAAAACGAGTACGAGTACTTGCATTTCAGTACGCGCCGATACCGATACCGAGTACTTATAAAAACACGATTTAAATTTACAGGTAACAGCTTTAGTCGTATAATTTAACAAAACAGTGTTAGTTTAGGCAGCTCCGTGTCAGTCATGTAGTGGCGGCGTGGGACGTCATATCTGGGCTCCAGAACATGGAGGAGACGCAGGAATCCCACATTTTCTACTCGGAGAGTGGCCGCTCACTCAATGCAATGTACTCGATAATTGCCTGTGTCATTTTCACAGCACGTTTAACGAGTACGAGTACTTTAGAAAATGTGGTATCGAGGCCGATACCAGATACCGGTATTGGTATCTCGTCTCTGGACATTTTCTCTCGTCTTGCAGGAGTTTGCTGCAGCGTGGGTTGTGTTGGTTTAGAAGTGTGGGTAAACTCTTTGTACTCGTTGTCGTGTTGGGATTTTAGGTGCTTGATTAAATGACTTGTGTTAAACGTGCTACCTTTTCAGCCTCCTCTGGACAATTTCACTGAGCACAATTTTCAGTCGGCCTTTGTTTTGTCGTCTTTGTTCACTTTGAGATAGTTCCACACGGCTGACATGTCTCGCCTCGCCTTCTCCCCGCTCTGAGCTGCAGCCGGGGCCTGGGGGCGGGCACTCGGCGCCTGTGATTAACCCCTGACATGCCGCTCAAACATAGACAGGTGTCAGACCGTGGTATCGGTCCCCGGTATCGGGGGACTTTTAACGAGTACGAGTACTTTAGAACATGTGGTATCGAGGCCGATACCAGATACCGGTATCGGTGCATCCCTACTAATAAACACGTATATGAACAAAAAAAATTAACGCAACACTTTTGTTTTTGCTATTCAGCGCCTTGACATGCCGCACCTGTGAGGCGGGATTATCTCGGCTCACTAACACACATGTGGACAGATTTGAGGGCGATATTCGAGAGTCGTGGGTCTTTGGTGTTTGTAGAAAAACTTTCCTGCATATTAGGGATGCACCGATACCAGATACCGGTATCGGTATCGGTGCATCCCTAATATGAAGCACACTTCCAGAATGTGTACCTGTGGCTGTGGAATAGAATGGACTGGAACAGGATTTAAGTAGCACGTTTCTAGGCTTAGTGACTACCCAATAAACACATTCCTTTGTGTCAACTTGTCAACGGCAGCAACGACAATGGCTGTTGCTTTGGACAGATCCAACTACATAGTTTTCAGCTGCTTCCATCGTATAATGAGGTTGTATAACCAGCTTGGTGCACTGTGATACAGTGGCCAGCATTGGCTCCTCATAGTCAGTCGTTCCAGCCTTTACTGTGCAACATCTTCATCATCTTCATTTGTGCCTGCTTGGGATTTCCCTGGCTCCTCTCACAATGCAAAGATTACATTGAGGGTTAACTGGTGAGTCTAAATGGAGCCCAGATGTGAATATGGGGAGGAGCAGGAGCCCCCCCCCAACCATTACTCTATATGACTGTAGCTCTAACCACAAAGCAAACCATCCCATTGCTGCTATTGTAATGGAACAAATATCAGGGGTTTAAATGCTCTGTGGATGAAAGTTGCCTTGATATTTAACTTTTATAGACTAGTAAGGAAGATTATAAACAGGATGCCATCTGTTCCTCTGCCACAGGGAGACGCAGCATCCACCTTTCCCGTGGATTAGTCAAGATTTACACCTTGTGTTGCTAACAGTAATGGGCTGCAATTATGTGTGATTTTGCTTAAATCTCCTTGATCCAAACGCAATAACCTCATTTTGCTAAAAATACTGTATGCAGTGCATATGCAGATAGTCAGATCATCCCTGAGCAATATACAGAGTCTTTAAAGCTATAACAAACTGTGAGTCGAAAATGCAGCCCTCAAACAGAGCCTGTGACAACATGCACGCGGCCTCTTTGGATAATTGCTCTCATTTGAATATTAATGTGCTTCACTTGTCTGCAGTAGTGGGCCACGCTAGTGTCTTTGCATGCAGATGGCATCAGACTGAAAATAAAGATCAAAGACCAGAGAAATCCCATTTGTTACACTCCCTGTGTAATGCCAAGGCTTTAAGAGAATCTGCCTGCTCGATTTCTAGGCTCATAAAAAGAGCTGAATATGAGATGCGGCTGGCACAGATGGCAGGAGCTGATATCTAGCCAGTGAGATTGAGAACACACTTCATAGCTGCTGCTGTCACTACTGCTGGCCTCACTCCACTTTGTGCTCTTGGGTTTTCTCTGCGTGTGTCAGAGAAGCTACTTTTAGCTGGTGACCCCACACTAATGGCTACAATTAGAACGATAATAAAGATCATTTCAATCAAATGGCTTTGTACAAGAGTATAAGGCGTTTTTGTGTCCAGTTAAAATTGTGCTGTGATGACACCTCCACTCCCATCAAAATGACCTGAGTTCAAGCATCCTAACAAAGAGTGTTGATGAGGTATGACAATCCAATGCAAGGAAACCTCCAGACCCCACACAGAGATGCAAGTCTCTTTGACACAGGCACCCAGAGGGGGGGGTGCCTTCTTAGCCCCAAAGTCTAAGAAGGATACCAGCCAGCATGACAAGGGCGCTGCAATGCACACAATGAGCAGTCCCACAGTGCACACCAACCCAGAGAGCTGGGCACAGGGACAGGGCAGCCGACCTGAAGGATGGACCCCAGGACTGCACCACAGGCAGCACAATGCACAGTGCAGTCCAGTGACAGCACCGGCAAAGGTGAGGCAGTAACCAGAGGTGGGAGGTAACAAAGTACAAATACTTTATTATTGTACTATGAGTAGTTATTTTTCGGACTACTTTTTTTAAACAAATATTTGTTATTTCTAGTCCTTACATTTTCAAAGACGGGCTTTTGTTTTTGGTTTAATGCTTTTGAAGCACGGTTTTTTTCACGTCCCTGCAGGCCTTCAACAGTAACGGATCAGAGCAATCCTCTATTAATCACCAGGGTATGTCACATAAAGAGAGGATAGAGGCAAAACAGTGTGTGTTAGTTGGTTCTTGTTTTGGTGCAACACTGGAATGAGTGTCCATAAGTTGCGGTTGCTGTACTTCAGCATCTAGCTAGGGCTGTAAAAGAGGAGCGAGGAATGAGAGGCGCATACAGGAAATGATCTTTTTTAAGTAGCAGATACGTTTCAAATACAACATTTCTACCAGCTCAACAAACATCAGCAAACACAAACTGTTTGTTTGGACAGTTTGTCGCACAGTGTGTTGCTAGATGAAGGTGCAGCCGCTGTTTTTCACAGGGAGAGAAAAGAAGGAGCTAACTCCACTCAGAGGGTGAAAGAAAGAGCAAATTAAAAACATACAGAACTAAAGAGTGAGTATAAAGAGGGAACAGCAGCAGCCACACACACCAATGGCCACTCACTCACTGAAGAAGATCTATATGGCACTGGGTCTGTGGCCAGTGTTTCTAGTTCGGGACATTATGCTGTTTGTTTTTGAAGATTCATTGTGATTTGTAGGTTACTGGTTATTTTTTCCTATTATTTAAAGTGTGTTTCGGTTAAACTTCAGTTCTTAAGTGATCTTAGTTCTCCTTGCCTCAGTATCTAATCTTCTCCTGTGTTTAACCAGTCTCCTCCCCTGGTTACTCTCGTCTTGTGTCAAGCTCGCGCGTCTCTGTCGGTGTGTTTCACGCCACAGCAGTGGCATGTTGTTGGCCGCAGGAGGAGTAGGCACCTCGGCTGTTGCCACTGTTGCCGGGGGAGGCCCAGAAAGCTGCGCCTTCCTGAAAAGTGTACGCTGACGTCTGCCGTATTGGATCATCTGGGAGTTTCCCTGAAGGATTATCGCTGGCGATTCCGCGCCAGCCGGATGACGGGGAAGGAGCGGCCTTTCACATTGGTTAAGCAGCTGGAGGACACGGCGGCGAGGTTGCTGAGATCAGGACCTTCGCGGGAGGAGGCGCGGATGCTGCACCTCGTGGTTCCTGGAGGGGCTGCCCAAGGCCACTGGCCGCTGGGTCCGCTGCCACCGGCCCGCCAACGTCACAGCTGCAGTGAGGTTTGCGGGCCGGTGGCAGCGAACCCAGCGGTCCACACATCATCACCTTGCCGCCACAGGCTGACTGGGGGGACAACCGGCCCACGGATTGCCGGAAGCAGGCGCCAGCAGCACGGAAGAAGGGCGGAGGCCCTGGCGGGACGGAGCGACTGCTGGCGTGGAGTCCCACGAACCCCTTCGCGCCACTGCTTCCGGACAAGGGCCCAGTAGTGCCCGACGCCGCCCCTGAGCCACGGGGAGCCACTGGAAGTGCAGATGGCCAGGGCACCTATGTCCGATGATGGAGGTGGGCCAGGTCATACTGCATTCTGGTAAGGTGTCAAGGGGGTATACGCCACGCTTTGGTGGACACGGGCTGTACGCAGACCCTGGTCCACCAAAGTTTGGTTCGCCCCGGGGCATTGTTGGAGGCAGAGTGGGTGGAGGTGAAGTGCGTGCATGGTGTCATTCATTCAAGTATTAGTGCCACTGTATCCATAAAGGCTGTGGTTAGCCCGCGACTGTTGCATCCCCTGATTCTGGGCACGCGCGGGGATGCAATCGCGACCAATGTGTGCGTGTAATAACGTGTAATGTGTGCGCGGTGATTCAGCGGTGACGCGGGGTCGTCCAACACTGACTCGGACCAGGAGTCCCGGGACAGCACAGGTGGGCAGTTGACTCCCTTCACTACTACCTCCTGTGGCGCCCATTCACCCTCTGCTCAGACCACGCCCCGCTGCAGTAGCTCCACCGCTATGAAGGATGCCAATGCCCGGATCACTCGGTGGTATCTGACTTTACAGCCTTTTAAGTTCAATGTGATCCACAGGACGGGTACGCAGATGGTTGTGACCGACCTCCTCTCCCGCTCACAGGTGATGGCCACTTCAGGCACTATCCAGGTGGAGAGAGAGAAAATGTGGAGCTGCTAAAACAAAGTGGGAATGGTTTCTTTTGTTTGTTTTTCCCACTTTTTTTTGTTCTGTAAGTTGAAAGGACGACTCCTGTCTTCAGTTTCTTCAGTGTTTGTATGAAATGTAAAAAAAACCCTTTTAGCTATGCAGTTGGACACCACCACCATGGAGTCAGATGCATCAATTTCCACAACAAATTGAGTTTAGGATCTAGCAGAATGAGAGTGGGGCAGTCGCTGCAACTAGAATCTGCTCTCCCAAAGCATTAAAGGCCTGATCATGTTGGAGTGGTTAGCAGGAGGCAGAGCAGGTTTAAATATCTGAATATCACTCAATGTTTTCCAAAGACAGTGGCAGGAGAAAATTAGTCTGACAAAGGTTCCATGGAGAGACCAGAGCAGTGGAAGGTGGAAAGACAGGTGAGTACGGCAGGTGGGCTTCCACAGTTCTCACCTCAGAGGATGTGGACATCCCGAGGAAGGCTTTCACAGAATGTAAGTGGCTCATTAGGCATGCTGAAAGGTCACAGTACAATGATATCTGATATCAATGAGGTCTGGCTCGAGCTGTCATTAATTACCAGATGGGAAGAAGGTGTGACAGCAGGAACCAGGAAGGCGATAGGCAGAGCCTGGAGAAAGATTCGCCGACGGCCATCTGCAGGGAAAATGACTAGAAGGCCAACAGCGGACTCAAGGCCTGATCCAAACTGTGGCAAGCCATTGTGTAGCCCCTTGATAGCCATTTTGTTACCAGTTAAATCTAGTTTCTTTATTCTTAAGTTGGTGCAAAGTCCACGTCTTACTGCAGGTCAGGATGAAGTGTTCTTGATTTGGTAACAAATGGCAGACAACTGATCAACAACAGGGGCGATTAAATGCCAGTGACTTTATATAGGCTCTTGGCTATAGGCTTGAGAAAGTTTGATCTCAAGTGAGTTGGATCCGCACAAAGTAAGTGGCTTTCATAAAGACACACTTAATCTAATCACAGTTTTTTATGGACCTTGCTGACCTTCCTTGAATCTGAGTGATGTCACGCAGCACTAGTATCAGTCATTTTTAAGAGGTCCTGCCAAACAACAAGCACTTTGCTATTTAAGGCACATTACTTACTGAGAAACACACACGCACACTCACTGAGATCAGAAAAATAATACAAGATGATTTCCAGAAAACAAGAGAGAGAGAGCTCCCATGTCTGTGCATCAGAGGAGCAGCAGTTCTTCTGCAAGCTGGGCAAGTCTATGTGCACACAGCGCTCAGCAGCTGAATCAGACAACACGACGAAAGAGCACCCCTGCAGAATAGAAAGTAAGTCTGAGAGTAAGGACAGGGACATGACAGAGGGAGAGGTAGTCCTTTTCTACTTGCCTACGGCTTAGCGTCATGCACGCTGTTTTGTTCACTGCCTGAGGTTGTGCAATCTGTTTGACTGTTTAATGTATCAATTAAAAATCAGTGTTTTCCCTCCTGCCATGCTCTCCAGTCTGGCATGCCCAGCATCAGGCAACACTCCCATCCCCTGAAGGGACCAGTGATTCAAACACAAATGAGATGTAGACAACCAGACTTCCTGTTTAGTTACACGTTCATCAGTTAATTCGTAGTGTGAGTGGGCTGAGCACGAGGTTGGCATACACTGAGGAAGTCATCCTAAAGTCTTTGTAGATCCATTTAAAGAAAAACAAAGCATATCATTGAATCGTGGCTTGGAAATACTGTCACTTTAAACGCAGCACATTTTCATGCAAAGTGAATCCTGTTTTCTGTCACTTTTCATGTCGTCATACTGCCTTTAAATTTTTAATGTTCACACGCCTGCAGACATACGGTTTTCCTTCTGCATATCTCTGCCTCCCTGACGTTTATCAAAAAACTGGATATCTGTTGTCTGCCCTCTCTACAACAAAACTATGAATTATACAGAAAAACAAAGCATGCATCTGTCCTCAACAATATTCATGGAGCATCTGCACATCATTTTAATTTCTATGATCAGTAAGTGGTAAATGTTTCATTGTTCCAAAGAGAGCTCCAGGCACCTGACTGTCAGTGACATTGTCACACAGCATTTTTAAAGAAGAACATTTATTGATAGTGTGACTTAAAATAAACCACGTTGGAAAGTTTGGTCTACAGCAGCAAGCCAGCATGACTTTTTCCTGTTGTTTTAAGGGTTGAATTGGCCTTTAACCAAATACTCTCTGACCTTTTCCACAGGCCAGTTGTGTGATGGGATTCAGCTCAGTGTTTGGTTACATTTCTGTATTCATATTTGGACTGAGGACAAAACAGCCATTTGGATCAATGATAGAGCCCTGCCACCACCACAACAGCAGCCTCTCTGCAGACTGATAGGCTATAGCCAGGGGACTGTGGCTCTCCAAACTCTGCTAAGGTCAGAGGACGGCTGCTGCGCTGCCCCAGGGCTCAGCTTCAGAAGGTCACCAGCAAACATGCACACACAAGCACTAAGTGTTTACATGTTCAGTATGGAAAACGAACATGGAAAGGAAACTTTCTAAATATATAACACAAAGTGTTTCCTGTGTACACAAAGTACACAGGAAACATGAAATTTGTATTTCTATCTCATAGATATACTTTGATTGGATGCTATTTTACTGCTTTAGGCACATGTTCCTATATATTTTCAATTCAAATTTATTTATACAGCGCCAAATCACAACAACAGTTGCCTCAAGGCGCTTTACATTGTAAGGTAGACCCTACAATAATACATACAGTGAAAAACCCAACAATCACATGACCCCCTATGAGCAAGCACTTTGGCGACAGTGGGAAGGAAAAACTCCCTTTTAACAGGAAGAAACCTCCGGCAGAACCAGGCTCAGGGAGGGGCGGGGCCATCTGCTGCCACCGGTTGGGCTGAAAGAAGGAAGACAGGATAGAGACATGCTGTGGAAGAGAGACAGAGATTAAAGTGGCTTTCACCCCTTTAGTCACATATATGTGACTAAAGGTTACAGAAAAGGTTCCCACATTGATCTGAATGTTGTCCTGTCGATGGACAACATTGACAGAATGTGTATGGTGTGTATGATGTGTATGGTGTGATCATTCACACCATACACACCATACACACCATATACACCATACACATCATACACATCATACACACCTTACACACCATACACACCATACACGCCATACACACCATACACGCCATACACACCATACACACCATACACACCATACACACCATACACGCCATACACACCATACACGCCATACACACCATACACACCATACACACCATACACGCCATACACACCATACACACCATACACACCATACACACCATACACACCATACACACCATACACACCATACACGCCATACACACCATACACGCCATACACACCATACACGCCATACACACCATACACACCATACACGCCATACACACCATACACACCATACACACCATACACGCCATACACACCATACACACCATACACATCATACACACCATACACACCATACACACCATACACGCCATACACACCATACACGCCATACACACCATACACATCATACACATCATACACACCATACACACCATACACGCCATACACACCATACACGCCATACACACCATATACACCATACACATCATACACATCATACACATCATACACACCATACACACCATACACACCATACACGCCATACACACCATATACACCATACACACCATACACGCCATACACACCATACACATCATACACATCATACACACCATACACACCATACACGCCATACACACCATACACGCCATACACACCATATACACCATACAATGCAAAGGGTTTGTGGAAATGATCCTATGGATAAAGAAAGGAATGTCACACAAATTCATATGCTTGTGAAGGCAGATGAAGGATACTTTTGGCAATAAAGTGTAAAATATCTAGATTTGGGTTTAGTAGACTTTAGTAGACTTGTATTCACAATCATCAGTATCTGTATTATCATTCTCCCCCTGAAGGGAGGGAGTATGTAATCGCTTTTGTTGTCTGTTTGTTAGCAGACAAACAAACATGAGCCTACACTTTCATTTAAAAACAGTCTAATAAAATGTATTTATTAAAGAAAACACAGCAGAATCAAAGGTCTGGAGAAGCGGGGGAGTTTTGGCAAAACACATCATTAACCTGAGGACACTCATTGAACCAGATTTTCTAATAGATGCAAATCTGAAAATGCTGGATTAGCCTGCACCTGATCAACTTGATAGATTTATTAATGGTAGGAGCTGACATCCCCAATCCATTAAGGCTAATTACAGTTATTAAGTTTCTTTATTCATACATGTTGTTATAATAATAATACATTTTATTTATACGTGCCTTTAAAGACACAAGGTAAATGAAAAATAATTGAAGTATAAAAGCTTAATGAGGTAAAAATGAATAGATGGGTTTAAAGACACGATTTAAAAGTAGAGCGAGAGAGTTTGTGGTCTGCAGATCTGGTGGAAGTGCATCCAAAGTCATGAGGCAGAACAGTGTGATGGCATCGGCCACACGTGGAGTTCATTTGTTCACTTAGTTTGATTTGTAGTTGTTTCACTGGTATAGTTTATTAATCACTTTATTTGAAACCTAGCACTGATATTATGAAGTGCGCACATAGTACCATTGTGTGTTTTTTTTCTAAAGGTGTTCCTGTTATATTAATTATTTCTTTGAGCTACCTGGTTTGGGGCGGTGGCTGTTTCCTGTCTGGGCAAAGGGGCGTGGCTGGAGACGCAGAACAACATGCCTGCTCAACAGGACCAACCACAGGCTATTAGAAACAGGGGTGTTTCAGATTTAGTTAGGATGATATATGTTAGTTAGTATTGGTGTTTGGGTTTGTTTCCCCCTATTGTGTGTTAATAGTTTGGCCAAACTATTATAAAAGCTACCCCTGTGTGTCTTTGTGTTAGGTCAGGTTGAGTTGTGTCCATTTTGTTTGTTTAGGTTTCTGGGAGTCATTTTTGATTAGTTATATTTAGTTGACCTCTTTTATGGGCCTGTTAATTATACTTTGTCTTTCTGGACTTTTTTTTTTTGAGGGTTAAAATAAAAGAAACCCGTTTTGAAAGACATTATCTTCTGTGTCCTCTATGCCTTGCTGTCCCATTGTAGTCAGCTGAGCAGACAGAAGGGAAGCTGAAGAAGAGCAGAGTGTACGAGGGGGAGAGTATTTATGGAGAAGATCAGATATATATGGAGGAGCCAGGTTATGAAGTTAATAATTCTGGATAAAATACAAGCAGCTGTAATTTGAACTAACTGCAGTTTATGGAGAGATTTATGAGGCGGACCATAGAGAAGAGAGTTATAGTAATCTGAACAAAATGTGACAAAAGCATTGACAAGTATGGCGGTACTGTTTGCAGTGAGTGAGGGGCGAAGGCGGCTAATATTATGACCAAGTGATATTATTTATATGTCCTGTGAAGGAAAGAGTGCTGTTGAAGATGATAAAATAAATAAATAAAATGTATTAAACATGGTGACCAAGGTGAGAGAAAATCTGTTTGTCAGTTTCCACACAATGCAGATGGTAACTGATCTCAGAGCAGTGAAAGCAGAGCCAGTTGTAGCTTGTCTAACATGGTTGTCTTTCATCAACGTCTCGTCAAAGACCAGAGGTTTCTCCACAACGCACAATCAACCAGAAGAGGCCGATGGCCACTCAGCATGACAAGTGACGCTAAAAGTTTCAGTGGAATCAAAGCGAAGCCAAGTTAGTCCTGCTTCTGGAGATAATAGCAAACTGTGGCCACAAAGTAACAGTAATTTAATGTTTAATGCAACAGGCAATAAGAGATTCATATGACACAGATTTAAAATGAACTGTTGAAGATGAAAGGAGAAAGATCTCTGTGGTTGTAACTGATGTCTGTGTTCAGATTTCAATGCACAAGCAGTCTTTGCCTTGCTTGCCCTGACTAAGTACCACTTGTCTGACTGAAGTACTTTTAAATTTCTATTTGGTTCCAGC
>VURO01016481.1:14911-36360 GCA_015108175.1 Pelvicachromis taeniatus
TTTTAGATATTATCATACCTTAAAAAAAAAGTTTTAGATAATGAGACAGGGACTTTAGTAATTAGTAAAGTTAATGATTTGTGGTACCTGAATGAGCAAGGGAGTACTTGGTACTCTGTACTGTACTGTTATTACTGTAGTTTTATTTTGAAGCTGAAAAATTAGCCCATGTAGAGGTGGCAAAAAACTGCAGTTCCTTGAATGCCCGCTAGAGGGCTCGCATATTAGTTTTTTCTTTTTAATATACAAATGCATAATTTCGTTAACCACTGCGCTCCCAAATAGCTAACTTCTATGTTCTAACTTCTCATGTCAATTGTATGTGAGGTAATGTTTTATCTATAACACCCCCGCTTGTATGAAAACTATAAAGACTATAAAGACATCGGTCGTGTTTGGCAATATGGTAGTAAAAGAAGCTTTAAGCTGGTAAGTAAATTTTCTTAAGCCTGTTTTTTTTACTAGCCAAAATTAGCAGCCAATTTAATATTATGATCTTTCCATTTTCTTCCACTTATCAAATTCAGGGCTGTAGCATATGCTAGTTATATGGCAGGGGGCGGGGTATGCCTGGGATAGGTTGCTAGTCTAGCACAGGGCTAACACAACTAGCCAGACCTAGCATTACTCTTTTTTCTAAATATGGTCATATTGTGTTTAAAATAAATAAATAAATACAAAAGCAACCTGGGCATGGGTTAGAATGTAAAACTACCTGCAAAAGTTAGTCCACATGTTTATAGTTTAACATGTTTTATTTCTGAAAATTAAAAAAATATTAGTTATGGTTTAAAGGCTTCGCCTGCAGTGATAAATAAAGGATGCTCAGCAGAAGCTGCAGCACAGTGGGACATTATTTTCCACTATGTGCAAAGAGGTTGGACTGGTAGTTTTTTTTTTATTTTTAAAGATTGTGCATTTGGAGTGCCTGAGACAAGGGGAGTGGAGGGCAGGCTGGCACAGATAAATTTTTGCTCTCCCTAATGACACCAATACCATTTCATGGCTTAGTGAGCAGATTGAATCACACTCACTCTCTGTAAGTCTCACCCTCTGCCCCTGTCTTTCTGTTTCTCCTTCCTGCACACACTTCATCACTCTCTCCTCACACAGACATATCACATGCGCATTCATATGCTACTGTACACTGATGTGTTACACTCACCCTGGTGGATGTTGTTTAATTGCATTTGGGTCAGCAGTTTGCCAGTGCTGGACATGGAATTTGTCAGTTTACCCATTCAGCAGCCACGGGGGGCGGTGTGTGAGCTAACAGCTCTGCTGGAGTCAGGCCCATAAGGTTAGCTTTACACAAGCCTGTCAGACTGCACTGTCAATCACTCTCCTCTCCTCTCCTCTCCTTTCCTCTCACATATTCCTAAAAACATACTAGACTTCCATTATCCCACTTAATAAAAATTAGACTGGCCTCTGAAGACCTGAAGGCTACACGCATCGTCATAATGTTAAACACACATGCTCACTTGCTTCGTCTCTTTTGCATTTCTAGTGATAGAATCTCGCCTTTGGTGACAGTGGAAAATCATATGTGGCAGCCAGGACATACAATCTCCCCCCAGTTGGTATTTTTAGTCCTCAGGAACTGGAACTGGAACATTGTATGGAATAAGGAGTTCATTCATTCATCATGTGATGCTCAAAGCTCTGTTCTGCTCACCGATGACCTGATTTTTGTATCTCATGGTTAGATAAATGGCCTTTCCTTATTATTGCACTATAGAAAATACAAACGTAAACACAGCCGGACCCAGATAATAATGTGACAAAATGTTGTGCTATTATGATAAAATATGGGATTAGGAGTAGTTTAGTAATTTAGCATTTGCATTATATTTATCAGGTGATAGAGCTCAACTTGCAACCCAGGATTTGTCCACTGTAATGCTGTCACTGTGCAATCTCATGACAAAACATACTTTTATTTGCACATGCAGCAGATGGAGAGCATATGCAAATAAATGTCTTTGGCCATTTTGGTGCCTACCAACTCCTCAGGGAGCCTTGAAACTCTCCTCTCCAGGTTTCTCTTTGTGTATAGGTTGTGTATAGAGAATTTATCAGAACTTTTCGCCTGAAAATAGATTTCTGATGTGGCTGAAACATTAGAGAGCTAAGAAGCTCATAAGCTCCACAAAGCTGAATGGAACTACAAAGTTAGTGGGTAATTATCTGTGAATTTCTGTCAGCGGGGAATATCTTTCGCAGACAAAACTATATTTGACCCATTGTTAATACAGAACATTTTTTTAAATATTTTGTTTTGCTTGTTGGTTCTGAAAGTGGTAAAACATTAAAGATAGCAAAGCTTTGTAGAATTATCTCACTACTGGCTTTGTGTTACATATATTTCTAAACTTGTCCTGGTAGAGCTGAAATGATCATAAGTTTAACCACCTGTCAACACTGCTTTAGTGCTCTCTGCTGTGCAGAAGTCTTGAGCCACCCCTTAGTTGTTGGGGTTTTTTTGGCTTCCAAAAGAAAACAACAATGTCTTTAAAAAATGTCTTTTTTAAAGACATTGTCGAGCCTCCAGAATTTCTGAAGGTTTTCCAAAGTTTTTCTTTGGTCATTTGCTGGTCCTTGTACCTGACCATTTTCAGAGGAATGTTTTCTGTCACTTAACACTGACCTATGAATCATTCAAGCATAAAAACAGCAGCTAACTCAAGGGGTGAACCAGTGTTCACTTATAACAGACGGCCTATGAAAACATTTTTTATTGTATCTTTAGGCATTTTGTTACAAAAAACATCAAATGCAGTAGTTTTGGTGATTCTCAAAACTTGGCATATTTCCGCATTGTGCAGCAGGTCATTTTAAAAAAAATTGAGAAACAGTACCTTAAAGTCATGTTCTTAAGTAATGCAGCAAAGACTTGCCACAGGACCTGAGATCATCTGGTCTTTCAGTTGATTAATCTGCTGTTCACTGAAGCCTCATCAGAAATTGTCTCAGTGGAAGGATGGCTGTCAGGAAGCCATTCATAGGCAGGAAGCAGAGAGAAAACTCTTATGGAATGAAACTGTACCTAAAAGAGTTCACGTTATGTTGAAGAATAAAGGTGATCATAACAAATATTGACTTTCAAGCTTGTTAGAAGTGTACAAACTCAATCACCATATATGTTTGCCAGTGTTTCAATAAACTGCTGCACCTATTTCCCATTTTCCAATCAATATATAAATGACTTGAGACTTTTGCACAGTACTGCAACTCATGAAAAAGTAATATTTTTCACCTTATAAACAGAAAAATTAATCAAAAAGATCATTTAAAAGAGAATTAATTGTAGCAGCTGTCATCACCATAATTTTGTTCATTGAAATCAGCTCAAAATATTCTAGGATTCAGATCTGGCTGGAGTACGTCTACATTCACTTAGCACATGGTGCTCCTTTTTTGAACTTACATATAGAGTGGTGAAATAATCGTCTGTTCCCGGGGGTATCTGGTGGTGCATACCTGTAATATTCCACAACAGAAGCTCCATATTTATAGACGGCAGCAGAGCCGCTCGCATATCCCCACATCACAGCTGTTTGCATTGCAGTGTTGGGTGTCACATAGCTGCCCGGTGCTCCTGTGGTTGTCACATTAAAACAGAAGATAAACAAACAGCAACATTTAGAGTTTATTTTTTCCACCCCTGGGACAAGTCGTTTCACATTTTTATAGAGGCTGGTGGTTGTGATGGTGTAGGGGTTTGAGTTTTATAAAGCCCAGAGGGAGCGATATGACTAATAGTTGGCTTTGCTGAGAGGGAAAAGGAGAAGGGTAGAGATTAGCGGAGGAGAGGATTAGTAGGGAGTCAACAAAATAGACAGAAACAAGGCAGAAAAACAAAGATATGAAGATGGAAGGTTTGTAAAAATGAAGAAGAAGAAAGCTGAGGACAAAATGGAGTGGACTGGAGAATATTAAGAAAATAGCTGCTGTATCGCAATGTGAGTTTGCCACTAAAGATAATAACGTGTATGTGTGAGAAAGAGAGAGAGATGGCTGGTGGCTTTTTTACAGACATACTGAGAGCAGAGATTGTGGGAGGGAGAGGTAAAGAGAGGCCAGCACAGCTGAGTGGTGTTGATTGGCCTGTTTGAAAACACATGAACTGCACACAGGGAGAGAAAGAGAGGGAGAGAAGCTTGGTGCACTGGGATAAAGTGTCGCTCTGTGCCGTGCCACGCTGCAGCCCAAACCACATTAGAGCAAATGAATCCATTCCACCTCCTGTTATGGCAGCTCCCACACGGGGCCCCGGGAAGGAGGAGGGAGGGAGTGAGGGAGGAAAGAAGAGTGGCAAGAGGGTTGAGATATGAGGGATGGGGAGAAGAAAATGATAGAATGGAAAATGGAAGGTGGTGTAAGGGACTCGCATGCTGGGTGGCTCTAATGATGTCTTGGGGGCTGTAGGAAAGGAGAGCGAAAAGAAAATCTGTGGCCATACGACTGAAGATGAAGAGGAGGAGTGAAGATCCCCCGCTGAGTCCAGAGAACAGAGTTCTCCTTTTTAAAATGAAGTTGATCACTGGTCAGACTTCATCAGATTGCTCTTTTTTTTTTTCCTTGTTCAGCACTCTCCTCTGCACTTCACCTACAGCATAGATTCAGCATTAAAACAGTATATAATTTTCCACGTGGTTATGTAAAAGCCTGTCATTATTTTGAAATAGACCCTTCCCGAGGCACCGTGAAACCCTTTCAGACTTCAACTTTAAAAATCAAATCAAAAAATTTCAAGGAAGTGACTACAGCATGTCGCACTTATAGCTTGCATAGCTGCAGAAGTATGGGTCCTCAATAAGGCAGATAATCTTACATCAGTATTATTTATCAACAGGCTATGATTAAGAACTAATAAAATAAATGATAAGGTCCTGCTATACTCCCACAAGGAGTTTATGTCTAACATGAATCTTTTTATTCGTCATCTCATTTCCATCCTTTTGTCTAAAGTACAAAAGCAAATTGTAAGGACCCAACTGCCGACCTGAAATAACAGACAGAAACAATGCAGCCTTTGTAAAGATGATGAGCAAGTCATGAAAAAGTCATATGGGATTATGAGTAATGCTCTGTGACCACAGAGCTAAGTTAAAGCTAACTTTGGACCTATTATTACATATTACTGGCACGCTATAAACCTATAACATATTACGTAAATGTGCTTTTAACACATTTAGTTGTTTTTTTTTTTAAGTGTGTGTGAACAGATTATTTAAGTGGGTCTCAGATTGGCCCTCGTGGGAGCAAAGGGGCACGCTCTTTCATCAGTGCGCAGCACACAGCTTCTACAGTTTTAGTTTGTAACGGCAGCTGATGTCTGTGCAGGTAATTTTGCATTCATTAGCACCTCACTGCTTGCGCATTGATTTCAGAAAATACTCTGATTAACCTATCGAGGTGCTGATTGCAACTATATCATCCAACCCTGCTCCTAATGTACTCCCACGTAATGCACAGCACGGCGATGTGTCACGAGCTCCCGCACAGCTGCCTCCGTGTAACGACCGATCACATTCACAAAGCTCGCTGCATTTGACAAAGGTGGTAGTCATTTGTCTGAAATGAGAAATTGCTCGTGCTATGAGCGATCGTACGCCGTGCCTGTGCACGTGCGTGCTGCTGCTGTTTATAATGAAGAGATTATTTCAACACTCTCTATTTTTTTGTTTCTCTCTGCCTCTTTTCTCCACTGAGCCTAGCTCTTCTTGCCCTCTTCCTGCCATTTTTCAGGGCCTTTCATATCACTGTGCTTTTGTTTACGAGCGCAAAAAAAAGAACACAAGCTTCCTTGGATGTTAGCACTGCTTATATTTTGCTCTTACTCTGCACTGATTCATAGCAGCATCCTCCCACTGCTTTTTTTTTTAGGGAGGTCGTAATATGCACATCATAATTGGATGTGTAATGCTTTCCTTTGCACCTCGAGTAAGCAGTGCTGACTGTTGCTGATTAAGATGTTGGGAAGACAATAAAGATTACGCAGGTCTGTCTGTGGTTTGTGCATGCTCAAACAATGATGGAAGTTGCCCAAAAACAGAAAAATATAACTGTAAAGTAGGGGGGGGGGAAGAAGTCAACCGCTACACTAAGACACACACATAAGGTTTTTTTTTTCCAGCCTAATCAGTGAATCTGTGGAAAACTGAGAGCAGAGATTTCAACATTTTGAGGTAAAACATTTAGCTTCCCCTCCCAGTGATCAGATAACAGATTAGCGTGTTTCGTTTTGAAAGTACAGGAGGAGGGGTGAGGACATGGGGCAACCGGGAGAAGTTCTGTTCCGTCTACAATGGGGCATCATCTGTTATGCAACACATTAGACGGGTGTGTGCTGCTGGGTGGTCTGACAGCCCGGACGGTTGGTCAGTCAGGTGAATTGGCTTCTGGTCTCTGTTACAATGTCGCTGACTGAGCGCAGCCTGGCCAACCAGTCACATTTCCACCTCATTTTCCTTTCAGAACCTCAGGGCCCATCTTTTCATCGACTAACAAAAGAGCTGTATGTTGATGGGGAGGGGAGGGGTGTGTGTGTGTGTTGGACCTTGTAAAAGTGCAACAGAGGGAAGAAAGATGGTTAAAATATGTAGCTATCTCCACCCCCAGGCTCCTGGCCCTCCTCTTTTCTTTCTACTCTTGATGTGTTGGGACAGCAGGAAGGGGAGCTGGAGGAGAAACAGTTAATCAATAGCCACAAGGTCAGACGGCCAGCGCTGGGCTGAAGCGTGCCCTGTTAGCGGTCTGTGGAGCTGCCTGCCTGCTGAAGGGGGATTTGTAGCACTTGTCAGGGCTTAAAGGAGCCCTCTCTGGACCACTTGCTCCAGGTGTAGTGTTGTAAAAAGAGACATGCTGGTTAGCAGCAGGAGAGGGAGACATCTGCTGGACACTGGGAGACACAGCAGCATGGCAGAATTAGGCCACACAAAGTTAGGGGTCAAGTTTTGCACAGTCAGAGTGACTTTGTGGCTCGCGCTGTGCGCATTTAGCCGTTTCCTCGGGACAGTCAGCGCCCACAGCGTGCAGCGCGATGAGACATTTGGCTGCCTGGCATTTCACCACATTTGCTCCAGAATTCCTTGTTACTCATGCAAGCAGTGTATCTGTATCTGTATTCAAGACTTTCTAAGTGCACTCTGTGTAACTCTAATCTGGTAATGCTTAAGCTCGGTGGATTAGTAATACAGTCTTATTCTTAAAGTGTTCCTTTGAAGTTTTACCTTTACGCTTAATCAAAGTGAAGAATTCAAGCTTTTGTGTTTACATGCTCTTAAGTGTGTGTGTGTGTGTGTGTGTGTGTGTGTGTGCGTGTGTGCGTGCGTGCGTGTGTGTAAAAGAGAGAGAGTGTGCGTATTGCTGCACTCTTTCTAAGATAGGTCCACAAGACTGAGCATTACACATGAAAACTCTCAGACTGAGCACTGCGTTTCGATCGTGTTTGTTCTTTTGCTCTGTTTCTCGCAGCAGGGGATCTTGGGGGACCCTTTATCAGTGCTGAGCAGCTTTCCACCCCCACCTGTGGTTTCTCTGTTGGCCTTTTGTGTGGAGGAATGTGAGGCGGACCAGTACTGATAGAGATAAACACAGAGGGATGGTGAGGGACTGAGGCTTCGCTGGCAAATCAGCACGATACCCATTAATCCAAAACTCAACATATTTCTCTGAGATGTTCAGAAAAGTGAGCACACGGTGGCGATTGTTCGTGTTGTTGCAAAGGGAAAAAGAAGAACCTTATGTTCTGTTTGATTTGTTTGTCCACAGCACAATGATAACTTCAACTCTGAGGGGTGCTTCTTTTTTTATTTAGAACGCAAGATAACAGCTGTCTTTTCTCTTTTGCAGTGTGAGACTTTTCTCACATAGGTAGCAAAAAAGCTGCAAAAGTTTCCTTTCAGTTTCATCGTGTTTCCGTTTGTCATTAATGCTGCTGCTGCAGGACATCTCAGTTTCGTGCATTTGCCAAAAATATGTGCTCGAGGCTGATCAAACCCTTCAAGTGAGTCAGCGCGTAAACAAGCTGGCTTCTCAGTATGAAAAATTTCTCGAGCTACTGTTTGAAATTTACAGCCTGCAAACTCTGCGCGCACTGGGGGACCTGACAGAAACCTGTTGTAACAGTTGTACTTCTCGCTATCCTCTTCTTTTACAGAGTAAAAGAGCTCTTTAATGGAGTCCCGATAGAGACATCAAGATGAACACATTACCATCAATGGACCGGCACATCCAGCAGACCAATGACAGGCTGCAGTGCATCAAACAGGTGTGTATGCAGAGCAGTGTTTAGAAGTCCCGTCCTCCTCCTCCTGCTTATTTTACTCCTTTGAGGACACAGTTTTTTAGAGGCAAAAGCAGAAGAATGTACATTTCCTCATCCTTCCTGCATTACTTTCTCCCCTCAGCACCTTATTTGGGCATCAGTTTTTCTGGCCATTAGCTCCAGTCACACAGATCAAGTTGCACAGGGTCATAGAGCGAGAAAGAGAGAGGGAGGCAAATCTGGCAGTGAACACAGGAGCAGACTTCAAAGCGACTAGCAACATAACAGCCCCCCCTTCTTCTCCTGGTCCTGTGTTCCCTTACTTCACGTTCCTGACTCTTGACGTAGGCCTACCCTTGTTGTGGTTTTACTCAGATACTTCTTTGACTGTCAGCTTTCAGGAGACTCCTCACAGACACATACATACAGACAGACATAACCCAGGGCTACCGCCTCTGCCTGTGATTAATCGTCTACAAGAGCTCATAGACTGGTTGGCTAGCTGGCTGGCTGTGGGCATATTCATTTATGCTATGTGGGTGTGATGCTTTATATCTGAAAACATCCATATGACACCATGCCTTAGAGTGACTCAGTGAATGATGGGGCTTCTTAGCTTGTGATTTTTTGCGATTTCTCTTTACCCATTGTTGAACCTCCCACCTCCACCCCCTTATTCCCTCATTCCCTCCTAAACTCCTGCGCACCTATCATAATAACCTCCATCTGAACGGGCTCACATCGCTTCGTCTCTTTTGCATGACACCAAATTTCGGAAAGGCTCTATTTTTTGAAACGTCAGCTCATTTCAAGTGAATGCAATTTGAAGTAACTGACACTGCTCACGTCTAAAATCCCCCTCGCTCACTTTCTTTGGCGTCAGCGATAAGCCTTTAATAGGCGGATTTAACACGTCTGGCTTAATAAACGCACTAATTGTAGTTTGTTTTATGTACTCCTCAGCTTTTGCTGTAATGGAGCTCGTAGTAAACCTGACTTCAAAGGCTCTGAGCTAGTCACTGAGCGCTGAGCTTGTGGTAGCTCTGCTAGCAGGGTGTTGTTTTGGTTTGGGGAAAGCCGCTGGCAGAGAGCCAGGTGTTATGCCCTTTTTTGTGTGGTGTTTTTTTTTTCATGCAGCCAGGTAAGCACTGAACAGCCTGAACCACTGCCGGCCTAAAAAGAGGAGTACGTCAGTCCGTCATCTCGCAGAGGACAGTCTGTCAAACAATTCTGTCTCTTTGTGTGCTAAAGCCCCATCACTGCTGCTGCTGCTGCTCTCTCTCCCCCGCTTCCCAGTTCTTGTCCTCATCCAACCCTAAACAACAACAAGAACAGCTCAGGCCCCATCCTCCTCCTGAAACTCAGCTGAGCTGTTTCACTCCACTGTCCTCCCCCTCACACCAGAGTCGAGGTTGTCAGGCAGAGTTGGTGGCGAGCGCTGCGGCAGGAGGAGCTGTGAGTTCAGATCTAGGCAGACAGCCCCTGCTGTGCTAGTTCTGATTCCTCTCGCGCTGGAGGCTGATACGCCTCCCATCAAGCAGCAATAATGCCAGATTATATCACTCATCTAGAGCAGGCTTTTCTCCTCCCTCTCACTCAACCTCGACGAGAGCATCTCTCACTCTTTCTGCTTTTCTTCGTCATCAGTCAGACTCCTGTGAGAGTCTACAACTAACTCTATAATGCCTAATCTTCACATCACAAAAGATGAGTCACTCAAGGCCTCTCTTGAAGCCCATGATATCGTTGGACGCTCTCAGAGATTTTCTCAGTGGGCGGGCACCGACCTGACACGTCGCATTTGCAACGAGGAGTCCCTTTTGTCACACGTTGCCAGAAAGCTGCCCTTTCAGAAATGCTCACCTCTGCTGCCCCCTAAAGACAATAGTTCTACCTTCTTTCCAAGAGCACACAAAACATAACGCTTCAGCTCTAGATGAGAATAATAAATGCTTTCAAGTGGGCTCAATCTCGCCGAGTGAACGAGCTGCAGCTCTGCGCCATTTCAGAGCTATTAACCTCCTGAGCCGTGAAGAAAGGGAGCCCAATTTTAAAACCGCTTATTGTGTCCTGCCAGCCTCAGTAGCCTTCAGACACTGAGAAGAAAAGACTCAACTGTTTCAGGCCTCAGTGAACAAGCGAGAGAGACAGACAGAGACTCAAAGAGATTAGACAACACACCAACGGCTCGTATTGAGTCTACACACATAGCTGCCAGGACCAAGGTTGTTTTCTTTGTGCACAGCCAAGTCAGCCAGTGGAGTAATGGTGCCTGGGCTCTGTTACACTCTGAGAACAGGCAGTGAATGAGGGGAAGTGAGAGAAGGAGAATTGGAGGGAGAGATTTGGTTGCTGTGTGGGTCATGGGGGTGAGGGATGGGTGTTGCCAAGAGAGATTAACAAGAAACACTGGCATCATTGTTGATATGGGTGTGATCTTCTTCCCACATTGCAGCAGAGCCATGAGTGGGTGTGTATTGGAAAGAGTCAAGGTCCTCACAGGGTTGCGGAGAAACACAAGACATTAAATCAAGGCAGTTTAAGGGGGGGGGAGCACAAGGCTGCAAAACTACTTGGGTTCAGTGTTTTTCCAATTTGTACTTAATGCGAAAAAAATAACACTCATTATTTCCCATTGTCTCTAATAGCAGTCTCCTTTCTGTCTGTTTGCACAGCACTTACAGAACCCAGCCAACTTCCACTCAGCGGCCACAGAGCTGCTCGACTGGTGTGGAGATCCCCGGGCCTTCCAGCGACCTTTCGAGCAAAGTCTCATGGGATGTCTGACGGTACGCAAACACTAATTATGGTTTTTGTTGAGTTTTTCAGGTACTTTTTTGAAGACGAGAAAAACAGTAATTAGATTTGGATGAGGATGTGTCCACCTCTGAGGCTTTTAGCTGACTTTTAGGATCGTATATACACAAGTTTCCTGTAATATTCATATAGATATTTCAGATTGTTTTACAAAGCTGTTAATAGCACATTGTAATTTGTATCCAGAGGTGATCTAGCTGCTTAGGCTCTTAACAGAAGTTGTCGTCAGCCACTGCTACATTGTGCTGTGCACACAAAACCACACACATACACAGAAGAGGTATGAAGAGGTTTGTAACTACCCAGTCACCTCTGGCTGTCGCCTTTCAGTTCGCTAGCTGCTGCTCATCGATCTGGGCACAGGGCCAGAGAGCTGGTACAAAACTCTCACACACGTACTTACATGCACAGCCATGTGTGCGAGCCCTTAGAGCAAAGACCTGCGTGTTTCAGTGTTTATTGCAAAGATAAGCCTTCTGAGCACTGAAAGAACGTTGTTCCCGGCCCAAGTGTTCACGTGAGCAAACAGATAAATGCTCATTAATGTGTAAATCACAATAAAAGCCTCTTAAAGGCCGATAAGGAGCTATACAATCGAGCCCACCACTGAGATCCCTCTCAGCATGGTGCGGTTTCCATCAGCTAAATTGTTTCGTCAGACTTAGAGCAAACTGCTGCTTATCTGGAGAATTAGAGCACGCAACAAGTCTGTGCATTCTTTCAAGGATTTTGTCTTCATGCCGGTTGTGTATCAGAGCGCCGAAGAAAAATTTAAACATGACTGTTAATCGAACGCACGCTCCATGTGGAGGACATTGTCTGATCCCCGGGGGCTTTAGAGTCTGGAAGAGATGATGCAAATAACATGTTGTCAGTGCTCCACTGTTAGCATCACTTTACATGACAGTTGTAGTTTTTTTTTGTTTTTGTTTGTTTGTTTGTTTCTTTATGTTTATGCAAAATGTGCGGGTGGTAACGTAGTGGATGCAGACATATGTATTATTTTTGTATATAATTCCACAGTTTTCTAAATTCTCCCACGTAGTTCACACGGAGCTGTCTTTCACGAATGACTTCAACAGCAGTTAAAAATAAACTACAAAACTGACTCCTTTTCTCTTTGGCAAATAGATAAACAAGAAAGTGAGTGGCCTACTAACCCTTTCAGCACCTCTCACAGCACTGTTTTCATATTGACAGAAATATGTGCTTGGATGCACATCCTCAGAGGGAGATTAAGCTGAAAAAGGCTTATGAGGTGAAACACTGTTAAATCCATGTTGAATCTATGCTAGCCTCTGTAACTGGCTGCCTGCCTTGTATAAACTGTAGGGCAGACTCACTCACGCAGGAAATTAAGCCATTGACAACAACACGATTTGACCGTTTGTCAGAATAGTTTGCTACATCCTGATGTGTCCTGAACAGCTTCAGATGGATATTATTCTACACTGCAAGTGTAGAATTGCATATTTTACCTTTGAGCTTAAGGAGCCAGATTTTCTTCTAATTGTTTGAAGTGTTCTTGAGAAACAGTTCAACAGGTTTTCTTAAGGTCTTTCTTTGGACATTGGCTGTTTTTTGACTCATTTTAAGTTACTCATTATAAATGATTATTTTAAGAGGAATGTTTTTTTGTTTGCTTACCCCTGTAACACTCACCTATGAATCATTCAAGCTTAAAAAAGGAACCTAACTCACAGGGTGAGTCAGGTTCTTAGCAAAGAACTGATTTTAAATAGTAGCTTTTGGCACCTTGTTACTAGCACCCTGTCACAAAAAACATATCATTTGTTTGCTTTTTTTGTTGAATCTATTTAAAAAATGCCAAAGTTAACACAGTTTAACACACAGATGATTCACAAATAGCTATTGGCTTAAAATCTGCCACTCCTTTAGTTGATCCATCTACTGTTCACTGAAACCTCATCACAAACGGTCTCAGTGGAAGTGCAACCGTCAAGAAGTCATACTTAAGGAAGGAGAAAAGGCTGAGGTATGCCACTTTACACAAGACTGTGCTGAAATCAATCTGATGGATCAGCAAACTCAAATTTGAAATTTATATCAATATATATGGAGGAAGTTGAGAGAAAAGTGCAACAGTGAGCGTCTATAGCCATCTGTTAAACACAGTGGAGGCTCTGCCATGGTTGTGCACTGCATTTCAGCCGGTGGTGTTGGGGTTCTTGTTAAAATTGATGGAAAAGTCTGATTTTGATCTATCATTACCATCTGGAGAGTCTCTGATTGAAACAAAGATCCCCATTTTTCAGCATGACAATAATCCTAAGCACACTGTCAGTGCAGTAAAAGCATAACTGGATAGAAAAGTGCATCGGACATGGATTGGCCTCCCCAGAGCGCAGACCTCAGCATTATTGAACCACTATGGGATCATCTTAACAGAACAGAACAGAGCACAACAAAATGTAGCCAACATCCAACAAAGAGCTTTGAATGTCCTTTGGAGAACTATTCCTATTTTGTGTTTTAATATTAGATGGATTAGAAAAAATTTGACGAAAGTAAATCAGGTTCCCTTATAATAAACATTTCCTGTTTAGTCCTGTTTAACTTCAACCAGTAGTACCTCCTGAAATGTTAAATTGGATACTGCGAGGCTCCTGCTTTATGTACCATGACTGTTCAACTTCAAGATATTAACACATAAGGTTTATTGACATTTTTGTTTTTAACCTTCGTGCATTCAGAGGATGCTTAATTCTAAAATATTTACCCGCTACCTCAAGCTTTAATCAACAGAAAAATACCCCAATGCCTATTATCTGAGCTGCTTTCAGACCAGACAGTTCTGGAGACTATCCAGACATTAGTCCCCACTGTGGACATCCCCTGGAACTACGTGCCTTCCTGTTTGCATTTGAGCCACTCTTAGAACATCTGGAGCGATATAATATCCAGCCAGCAGTTGGTAATGCACCGCGTCACCTTGTGATCTTTTTATTTATTTTTTAAAAAAAAATTTTTTAGCTGGGTGGTGGATGCCTAGTATCGAATACAGGGGAACCCCTAGTGAATGTGTGTTTGTATTGGGCTCTGCGCAGTCAGAATTACATAGTATTTCCTCTATTGCTTATAGATTCAACAAAGCCTGCACTTTTCACTGTGATCTCAGGAAAAAAAAAAAAAAAGTTACTAGCACTATGAAAAAGTCCCACATTCTCCTCATCTGCTTGGACATCTGACTCATGCTCCGGCTGATTGGTCAGTTCACTTCCTGGTCAGTGCAGACTTGTTTCAGGTAACCCATCATAAACTCTGCTCCTTCTGCAAAGTGACTGTGGTTTGGCACTCTCGCCTCTCTTGGAGGAGGATACAGTCATCAAACTCGTCCCAACTGTGGATCGCTGGAGCGATCCAGACTGCAGACTCCACATTAATCTTACTGTCTGTCTTTGCGTGTGTGTGTGTTTGTGTGTGATCGTTCACTTTTTCTGAAGAGAAAGTTTATTTACAACAGTGGCTCAAAATATGAGCACAGTTAATAAATTCAGCAGTCAAGAATATTTAGAAATTCAACTTGGGGGCTTTTGATAAATAGACAGCAGCTATACTCACGATCCACTGCTCTTTCTCCAGGTGGTGAGTCGCGTTGCTGCTCAGCAGGGGTTTGACTTGGACCTGGGCTACAGGCTGCTGGCTGTATGTGCTGCCAACAGGGACAAATTCACTCCTAAATCTGCAGGTAAGACCCATCACTTTAAAAAAAAAAAAACTTTTCTTTATATACAAGACAAGTCACATATCATAAAATCACATCTTAAAGTCTTATGAAAGTTTAGCTTATTAAATATAAGTTTATGCTAAATAAATGTATAGTTTTAATAAATTTAAAAAAATTAAACGTCTTTTGAAGTCACCATGAATCTGTGGTTGGTTGATTTCTACCAGCAACCACAAACATCACACAAAAAGTCCATAGAGCATTATAATGTGAAGTTATTTTTAGTTCCCATTAAACATTGATGTGCTATTGAGATGAGCCGTCTGAGAGGTAGCCTCAGAAAAAGAGTCCACTCAACAGTGTTTCCGCACTGCGTGCGTGCAGCCTAAACGCACATACACATGAAGCCAAAAGAGAAAGAGTGAGCAGTAATGCTATCCTCAGACATTTATCTATCAAATCCAATTTCCCCCGATCCATACCTCCCCTCCCCGCCTCCCACAGTCCTGCAGGAGCTGCCTGTTCTTGTACATTTGTCAATGTGAAACATGCAGAGGCGGGAGAGAGAGGACAGAGAGAGAAAGAGATGGATGGCTGGAGAGGTGTCGCTGATGTGTGCTGGACCACTTGCTCTGCCTGACAGAAACCTGACAAAGCTGTTGTCAGCCAGTCAGAGCACAGATAAACCTTTTTTCAGCGGTTGCATGAGTAGGAATAATAAAAGTCAAATATTTTGTCTGGTTTCTTTGTTTTTCTGACAAGTTAAACGTGTGTCATTTGTCGGAAAACAGGAACTGCAGTTATGACAGTAACGGCTTTGAAATCTTATCTCGTAATTCCTCATACAGGCTACAGTTTAATGTGTTGCAGTTAAATGTACAGAAGGGGGTTTCTGCTTTGTTTTGTTTCTTTTGTCCAAAGTGTCTGCGATATGAACATTTGCTAAGGGTGAATATCAGCTTTCAGTTGTGGCGGGAAGCATCTTGTTGGGAGGAACTTAAGTGGTCAGACAGACGTCATTGTACATTATTGATTGTTGTGTTTCTCTCTCTCTCTCTCTCTCTCTCTCTCTCTCTCTCTCTCTCTCTCTCTCTCTCTCTCTCTCTCTCTCTCTTGCTCTCTCTCTTTCCTCTCTCTCTCTCTCTATTGCTCTCTCTCTTCCTCTCTCTCTCTCTCCCTCCCTCTGTGTGTGTGTGTGTTCCTGTGTGGGATAATATGATTGTTGTCCAGGCCATGGCACGGACTGGCTGGCAGGCTGCCTGGCTGGGCTGGGCTGGGCCGACTGACAGTCAGAATCATCTTCAGGCCTGCTGATGGTTCTGGGATCTAATAGAAGACAGCACGAGGGTTTCAGGAAGAGCTGTTTATGTACAGGAGACAAATGGGTACTATAGTGTAATTATGCAGGGTCGGGGAGGGATGTGAGATATGATGCAGCCAGCCATTAAACAGGGCAGACAAGCTGCTGGGGTGGGAAGCAGATATGACTCAGGGCAGATCTTACTCACTGAGCGTCCGTCTTAGCTCCCCTACAAGGATGTCTGTCTGAGAAATCAGACAAGGGGATGACAGAGGAGACAAGGTGTGTGCATGAAATCAAAGATACATCCATGCGCTCAGAAAGAGATGCAGAGAAGTTTCGGCCATCTGTAAAGTCATTTGTGTGTTTTCACCTTCCTTGCGTGCGCGTGTGTATACGTGCATTTATGCATGCATGTGTGTCTAATTGTGCAGCTCCAGCACAATGTTCTTAGAGTCTGCATGGCGACAGAGCCTGTGAATCTGACACCTGAGAGCCCAGACAAGGGCCAAGAAGTCTGGGATGCTATCTGTAGGCTCCTCTGGGATGGAGGCAGACTGCAGATCAATCACACTGACACTTTCTTTGAAAGCATCAGTCGAATAAGAAATTGATAAAACAATTATCCCCAACCTCCTTCTGAGCAGTTTAACAAAAACATTTAAAATTATATTTGTGTGTGTGTGTGTGGGGGGGGGGGTGTTAACTGCAGCCACAAACTACTGAAGAATGAATGAAATTAGATGCTGAGTGAACATATTAGAAACTAATCACTAAACAAATATAAATTTGCTCAATTATTTAGGTTTTCAAGAAGGCTTATTTTGCATTTTTATCTTTACATCAACCCTTTTGTGTGTCTCAATTAAGTGTCTTGCAAGTTATTGAACCCATGAACAAAGTACAAAGGCATAGTTGCACAGTATGAAAGTATAAACTGCTGACTGTGAGACCTGTCGAGTGAAGTAGAAAGATTTTCAGCAACAGCAGGCAGCTGACGATGAGCTGTCTGGAGATTGTGACCCTGCAGTGAAGCCTGGGGGATTAGTATGTTGCTCTAATCTGGAATCAGCCAGAGAAGAGACTTATCTGCTGTTAGGCAACGTAGCATTAGCACTGTTAACTCTCAGAGCCAGCAAAGATACACAGCATTACTGCTGTTAGCATAGTAGGATTGTTAGCATTGATGATTTTTTTTCCTAAAGTAGCCATGCTGTAAGCTCAGGTTAAAAGAAAAAAAGAGAAAAGAACTAAAGTAAATCTTTGTTTACTTTTTACACCTAGTAATCTGTACTCTAGTATAAATACGCTTACACCTCAGAGGTTCATTAGATGACAGGGGCGCCCTTCTGCCTTCCAAATACACAAAACATAAGAAATTAGATTAACCACATAATCTGTCGAGACTTTTTCTGTTGCCTTTTTCAGTGAATCAGCTACTCTGAATATAAACGCATAAACAGTTATCTTCTTGTTATGAAGGAAACGCTTCACAAATTGTCACCATGATCAGCTTCGGTTATCAGCAGTTATCAGCTTGTCACCTCATCTCCTTGACAATATCTCCTCCTGTTGTTTGTACTTGGATTACATCTTAAGTGTGACTTGGATTGTTTTGAATGTGTATATGTTTTCAGCATGACTTGACATGCCCTGGATTAGAGGCGGCTCCTCCCTGGAATGGTAGCTTTTTTAGCTTTAATGTTTAAGATACACACAGGTTGCTACTTGTTTTCCCTTTGTCTAACTCAGAGACGTAATAGTTATTTAGACTGGCATCTCCAGTGAGATTGTAATTTACACAGAAGGTTAAAGTCCCTATCCAAACAATAATTCGAATTGTAAAACCTTATCTACATTCATTAAAATGACATATTTACGTTTTTTTCTTGGCCTTAACATGGCATAGACTTAACTCTAGCTTTCGCTTAATGCTATAAGCAAATATATACGATTTTGCAAACTAGTCCCCGCCCCCTCCAGCCTCTTTCCTGTAGCCTGCTCCTGCTCTTCTGTACTAGCAAGTCTCGCTCACAATACTGGTTCCCGGTGCTGAAATTTTAAGCAGAAGGTTTTTTCCTCCTGCTTAGTTTGTGAAAGGAGAAGTCAGTAAAACAGAAAAGGTGCTTTTCCAGTCAGCGGAGGGGAAAACACAAAAACAAGAACCACCGTTGCCAGGAGAACACAGGACAATGGCTAGGTGCTCAGTGTTAAAGCTAAACAAAGCTTTCATCTCAACCAGAGAATTTAGATGGATGTGCACTTGTTGGAAAGCTGTGCATAACAAGTCATAAACTCAAGTACATCATCTTCACATGACCTGTGTCTCCTCTCTTTTCTCTCCACTCTGTTTGCCGTTTCACAGAGATACATTAGTGCAGTCTCACAAAAGTTTGTGAAATAGTCTAAAACTATTTATCATCTTTTACCATCTTCCTGAATAAAGTTTGACTGACATATCAGTGATGCCAATATATTGGTATGGCCTTATTGTGACACTAAAAAAACCATGATTTTTAACCTTCATTGTCATATTATGTTAGTAAGGACTCTACCACACGTAAGAAAAGGTTCTTCACGTCTGAAAGAAAAAACACGACCGTATCGGCCTTAAATGGCTTATATCGGTTTAATCCTTAACATGAATTTGCTTTCATTTTTTTCATGGCAGTGTTCAATGTTTGGGCACAATTAGGTTCCCAATAACACTTATTTTGCACTCATATAATAATTTATGATATCGTGACCCAGCAGAAACCTGGTCGATTAGTATTCTGTGTCTTGTGATAGTAAAATAAGGATATTTTTAACTTGCATTGTCATATTATCTCAGTAAGTTATTATTTAAAAATAGTTTCCTGAATAAGTTTGGGCTTTAAAACTAGTGGGTTAGAGCTGTGGTCTTAAACTGTGAGGTCGGGTTTAGAAAAAGATTATGCCTTGGATTAAAATACAACAGTTGGCACTCGTTTTAAAGCTATGATCACTTGGTTGCCATGGTAACACAGGCCCGCTTTGTCTGGATTAAATGCATGCTGTAGACAAGAAATATGCTCCTTATGAAGATACGTTACTTATAAAGTTATACCAAACATAGATTTTTTTCGTTTATTTTTTTTCATTTTTTGCTTGAGCCCAACACATTTATAGGTGGGTAGAGATTATTATAAAAGCAGATAAAGGACAATTTAAAAACAAAGACAAGGTGGGAGAGACACCCTTCAATCATGTTATGAGTGTTGACGTTGCAGTGTTTGCTCACCAGAGGGCACTTTGAAACTTCTCCGTTGGCGACACACATTAGGAAAGCCACAAATACAAAGATGAGCGTAAATAAGTAACTTACACATAACAAAAAGTAATCAAATTTGTTTATGCTTAGTCTGTCTGAAAGAAAAAATATAAGCTGATATATCAGAATGTCAGTTATTTTTAAAAATCACCAAATATCAGTACTGGTATCGGATTTGAAAGTCCTATATCTGTTGGGCTTTAATGGACATGTCTGCATAACAGAGCATAAACTAACTACTAACTACATTATTAAATAGTTAATAGTTGTGGTGAGAACTTGGTGTAGTGGGCGATTTTAGATCTACTAATATCTACACAAATGATCAGTGTGCTGCACTGTGTTTTGCATGTTAGGGTAGTTTCCCTGCTTCAGCTGGTTAAGAATGAGTATTTGAGAAAAAAAGAGGAAACTATGATGAGAAGGCTTTGTTCAAGGTGGCTGGTGGAGTCCTTTCCACCCACTCGCATCTGACATTTATGAAATTTATTGGCAAAGCTGGTGGTTCTCTTGTCAGTGAGCGGAGCACGCTCAGAGCTCAGATCAGGAAAACAGCCGCTCTGCTGTGTCAACAGGGACAGAAAACTTCCAGGGTGTGGTTGTAACTCACCCCCATGTCCTGTGAAAACACACACTTCGCTAGCCAGTAAACTCTCTCACTTTAACAGGCGCTGCAAGAGAATAAGTCCTCCTATTAGCCTCTGTGGAGGCACACCGTGTGAGCGCCTGTGCGTAGACACGAACCCTTGTCTTTCTTCTCTTAGCCTACAACAATCTGACATGTCTTCCACTTATCTGCTTCAATTTACTTTCACCTGATTGATTTTCTCGCCCCGTCATTCTTTCCATCTTTGAGCCGTGCATGTGTATGTACAACTAGAGGAAGGTGTAGGCATCCTTTGTTACTGACCCAATCAACCTTACAGACTTTTATATTTAATTACTGCTGAGTAAGTGCAGGGCTCTGAATTATTAACAGGAAACGGGGTTTATTTTTAGCAGACGGGCCTCTCTTCTGACACTCTCCCGTGGTTCATTTTAGATGATGAAACCCCTTTGCAACCCCCAAAACTACCTTCAGAACTTTACTATTAATTTTATAGAAATAAAACTCATGGGGAAACACTTATTATGGAAGCTGCATTTGCTGCCTCTGGCTGATTGGGCCCTCTATCACACACTCCTTAATTGGCTTGGTTTATGCAGTTACAAGCGAATTCATTTTAGTAATATCCCAACTGACAGGACAGTGCAGTTGTACTCCACACACACACACACACATCACACACACACACAGAAGACTTTGTTCTTGTCAAAACCGGATGAGCAAATGATTTAAATCCTCCTTTTGTTCAGGGTTGACTGATCTGGCACCCACATCTCAGGACCTCAGCCAACATCCCCCTTCCCCCCCATCACCCCCCCAAGGGCTTTCGACACACCCTTTTAAAGTTATATTTCTGGCCAACAATGCCTCTGTTGTGTCTGTGCGTTTTGATTCTGCGTGGGACATTTGTGAAACTGTTAATGACTGCGTACGCTGCACAAAACCACACAAAAGAAAAACTTCTCTCAGCTGTCACGAGGCCCATGGGCTTTTCCCTCTTTTTTTATTTGACTGTGCCCCGTCTTAACATTTAGGTAAGGGCAGAGAGAACAATGACAGGTTAGGTCTTTCCTGTTCATTATTAAGATGTGGGCGCGCAAAGACAATGAACTCAAATTCACCCTTGGTGTGCGCCGCGTTTTTATTCAGCTGCTTCAGATATTCTGCTAGTCTCTGATGTGTCTTCTTAGCCGGATACACAAAGTGGCTGCTGTCAGATTTTGTTGTCCTGCGGGCAGGAGTCCCCACCCTCCCTGATAAGCCCGATAACTTACTTCTTGTCTGTCTTAGAAAAGATTGATCTTTTTTTCTTCTCCCACTTCCTCCCTCGCGTGTAGGCTTCCAGCATGCATTTTAAGCTCCACCCATTTATGCAAGTTTGCAATCTGAGCTTGCAGGGGTTTTTTTTTTTTTTTTTTTTTTTTTTTTTTTTGTTTTTTTTTTCTCTTCTTTATAAATTTTTTTTTCTTT
>VURO01016483.1:0-15116 GCA_015108175.1 Pelvicachromis taeniatus
GGACACATTTACTTACAGCACTGATCATCAACTGGCGGCCCGCGGGCCAAATCCGGCCCGCTGAGCCGTTCAATCCGGCCCGCGACTGGAAATCCAAAATTGTGAAGATCAAAAAGAAAATAGTGGTCCACACTTTTAAAGCAACTAAAAGTGCTCTATAAATAAAGTTGACTTAGCCTAATTGAATTGAGGCAAAATATCTATCACTCCTAGTGGCTGACTGTGGTATAGGTGATGGGAGCCTGAATCAAATGCCTTCACTTTTGTAATGGAATGGAAAAAGTATAAACATTAAACATAATGTTAAGCCAAAATTAGATTTTTATTTGATTTTCTCCTTGGGGGGCCGGACCCCTGACCCCTGACTTGCAGTCTCATTTCTTGGCCTGTTTCACAGATGTTGGAGAAGCTGGATTTTTTTTTTTTTATTGCTTCCAGTTTAGGCTGGACTGACTGATCATGTCCTCTGTGTGTTTTCTGCTTTTTCCTGTAGTTTTTCTTGTCGCTGGCGCCACAAACACTATCTTAGGGTTAGATAGTGCAGGCCTCTCGTGTGTTTCCTCACATAGAGAAACGCCAGCATGCGCTAGCATGCAAGCTGCATGCATACACGCGCCTTTTGGTTCACAATGATTCTGTGAGACCAGAATAGGCTGACAAATAAACATATAGTAACACGAACTGTCGTTCATACTGAATGATTGTATTATTTTTGAATGACTGAAACAGGAATTATATGGTTCATTAAAGCAAGATATTTTATGCTAATGTTTGATCACACTTGGTTTATTTTCCCTGTCTTACAAACTGGAGTATATGTCATGCTGTCGTATTCTGATACTTGCGAAGCTCTTGAACGAGTCGATGACTTCACTGAATGGCGAAGTGTCATTGAGTGTTTTAAACACTTAGCTCAACAGTGAAGTGCCATGAAGATTAGGGGTGATTCGCAGCATGTCCTTGGATGTGCTCGTGCATTTCTACGCTCTTTGCTCTAACTGTGGGATACAAAGGACAAACTTTTTCGAACTTTAAAGCCTGCAGACATTATTTGATCTTTTTTAAAGGATCTCTGTGGGCGTTCTTTCGGAGACGACTCCGACTTTGTTCTTTTTGTTTGCGCTCTCCCAGCATGAGAGCGAACATGCATTAGCGCTGCTGCTCGAGTTGAATACTTATGAGACAATTCTGCAAAATAAGGTTTTTATTTTTACCTCTACTGGCAACATTTTCTCTGCTCTCTTTCTATAAATATACACTAACCAACCATTTCATTAGGTACACCTGTCCAGCTGCTTGTTGTGGTAAATGTCCATCAGTCAGATGGCAGCAGCTCGGTGCATTTAGGTTTGGAGACACGGTGAAGATGACCTGCTGAATTCAAACTGAGTATCAGAATGAGGAGGAGAGGTGACGTTGAAGGTGGCATGGTTGTTGGTGCTAGACGGGCTGGTGTGAGTGTTTCAGAAACCGCTGACCTCCTGACGTTTGTCCACGCCGCCACCTCAGGGTTTACAGAGAATGGTCCAGAAATAGAAAATATCCAGTTAACTGGGTGAAAATGCCTTGTTGATGGTGAGAGGGCCTTGAACTGATGGGAAGGTCACAGTAATTCAAACAATCACCTGTTTATAACCAAGCCTGGCTCTTTTGGGGGTTTCTTCCTCCAGGTTGTTGCCAGGCGCTGCTCGTAGGAGATCGTCAGATCATTGGCGTTTTCACTCTAATACTGTGACATCATCACCTGTGAGATAACTGTTGATATGAGCTGGTGCTGTATAAATAAAAGGGAACTGAATTAATCCCACAGCGAGCGAGCTGTTGCTATTTGAAGCTGCAAGTTATGAATGTTTGATAATTCAAAAACTTTTTAAATGAGTTTTGACTGCAACTTTTTTCCCCGCTTATTATGAATGAAGCTCAACTGATTCGTTGCATCTGACCGTTTTTTTATTCTTTTTATTCAGAGCTGCGCATAATGAATATATTTGCTAAAACACACATACAGACACATTGTCCCTATTCCACAGATAGCCATGTAACCAGAACCCTGCTGAGATGAGCAGTATACTCTGCAACGGACACATACATAACACACACACACACACACACACACACCTTACTGGTCCACCCACCTAAACTCGTTGGTCCGAGTCCAGGAGCTGTTGCACCAGCTGGCGTCATGTTGGCTGTTGTCCTTATATAACAGGGGTGTGCTCACGTAACCTTTTTCGGTTTCTTCACAAATCCACATCCTGACTTGAGCGGAGACTCTGAGAGATGAGCCCTTGATGACGCAGACACACAAAGACCTTCAAGAAGAGGGAACAAAACAAACGGCATAGAAAATGGGAGCGCTTTTAAAGAAAATTCCCTCTATCGCTGTTAGAAAATGATGTCCATCTTCTTTGTCTTTCATTTGGGGGGGGATGCAGTGTCTTGCAATAGGCCATCTTGTTTTGGGAATGCATGCAATATGTTGTGTGTGTTGTCTGAGCAACGTTTTGATGTACATGTTTGCGCCATGTGCTCAGAGAGCTGGTTGTGCTACTGTGGCTGTAATGGGACTGTACATGCATGAAGCTGCATTTTCCTAAGGGCAGCAATAACGGCTAATCTCATCTGGGTCAAAACTTATTTCATGAATTTCCCCCAACGTTTCCCTTTTGGATGTCTCGTTCAAGCAACTCTGCGTTATCTCCAGAGGTGAGACTCGCCTGACACACCACGATATTATCACAATACTTCACTCACAATATAACTCATCGTGATTGTGATTTATCACCTTTTTTCATGTCCTCGAAGTTACATTTGTCCAATATCTGTTTTTTCCACTAAGGTAGAGTTGGCTAGCTTCAGTTTTATGAGATTGTCAAGGATGTCACACACAGCCTGCCATGAAAGTGGCCTGATGGAGTCAGACTGCTATCAGTATGTGATTGAATGGGGTCAAACTGACAAGTAGATGGCTTTTCTTGAGCAGAAATCTTAATTCTTCAAGTATAATCAACGATTTCTGCCATTAAAAACAAAAAGAATACGCTCACGTTGTCATAATTCGTCAAGTTGCATTGAAGCCAACAATCAGCTCCTCAGTGCTGGAATATTCTGTGCGTTTCCTCATCTTCCTCCTCCTCTGCACTGATCATTATAATTAGATTGAAGTCCTTTCCAACCACAATCTCATCAGATCTTCACACAAACACACGCACACACTGCAGCTGGTTATTGCTTTTTAAAGTCCGTCCTCCTCCACACATCCACGCACTGTGACTCATCGTGGACGCACTGTGACCACATCGAATCCTCTCAATGACCTCTTTAAACCGGTAATAGCCTCGCCGAACGTGCAGCTGGGTGTGTGTGAGTGTTTTTATGTGCGTCATTTGCGTTGTCAGTATATTCATACTCCACAGTCGGGTGCTTTCTTCATTCGGCCCTTTCTGGCTCCAGCAGTTATATTTTTAATTAACTGAAAAATCACAGATTGGCTCCTGCAGGTGCTGCAAATTGAGTTGTCAAAATCCGAATCGGGCCAAAACACTTTTTTCCAGCAGACTTTGTTTTAGCATCACTTTTGTGTTACACAACAGCATCACAGTAGAGAGGACACACTGCACATTTTTCCAGGCTCTAATTAAAACCCTGCTTACATTAGATAATTATACACTTTCCTAAAATAAAACGATGCATCTCTGCAATTACAGATAATCACACTTTGTGAAGAATATGCAATAGAGTGATAATCGGCTGCCTTTCCAGTGAGCCTTTCATCCTGCCTATTCCACCATGTTGGACTGCAGCTGGGGACCTACATGCTCAGTAATCTCATTGTAATGGTACATGAACCAGGTCTCCACCTTCTCCTGGTTCTGGTTAATGTGGCCCTCCAGCTCAATGCAGATCTCCAGCTGCAGTTTAACATGGCGGAGGGTGAATCTGTTCTAGCACAAGAGAAGTGAGTCTCTGCAGAGCCACAGCAGTGACTGGTCAGCCTGCCAGTAAAAGGCAGGGCAGGGTCTATTTGGTTAAGAGCGACTGAGGGGGATTGTCTGATTGTGGATGGTGGTGCTCTCCCGCTCAGTGTCCGCCCAGGAAAAGTCTAAACGTGGGGAAAAACCGTGGTTATCATCTAACGCTTATACTGGTTTGGCACAACTGAGGTCAAATGTGACGCCCCCGGTCTAACTGTGTTATGAGAAAGAAGCTTACCTCTGAGAGCAGCTTCCATTGAACGCTGTACAGCGCTCATGTGTGCTGATTGTCTTCCTGTGTGTTTCATGTCAGCTGTGTGTAATCAGTAATCCCATGTAATCCTCCATCCTCTGATGCATGTGTGCTTGCTTCAGTTTGTAGCCATATGGCCATAAGTACAGTCCTTTGTAATCACGGCGATAAGTGTGTTATATAAGATGCATTCCCTCTGTCATGCAGAGTAAAGTCATGTGACACATCGGGCTCTTTAATTTGCCAGCTGTGATGATGATGATGATGCATTCATGCTTGTTTTAGCAGTTTTTATCCAAAGCAGGCTTTGCACAGCGCTTTCTTCCTGTTACAGTAATTGCTCATTCTGTAGTAATAATAGATGTGAGTGAATCACATCATTGCCGATCTGATGACGACTGCACAAATCTGCAAGCCTCGGCGACTATAATATCTGCGAGTCACTCCACTCGTCATATGTCAGATTAGTATCAGATGCAAAGAGGGATCCCAGAGCTTCCTGCTCCAGCAAACATTTTGTTATGGAACAATGGATGCATCTTTCAAAGGCCTCTGGCTCTAATTATGCATCTCTGAGCTCACTGTTGATCCTGTTAAAATGTGGTTACAGTTAGTTTGTTAGACAGTTAGATGAAAAACCCGGCTCCTGTAACAACTCTGGGATCACATCAGAAGACGGACTGCGTTCTCTTCCTACAGATGTTCATGTGAATGATAAAATATTAGGGAAGTGGTTCATTGTCCGAACCGTGTTTGCACACACAAACACATGTATGGCTGAAAATGCTTGCATGGATTTTTTTTTGTGTGTTAACTGATGATTAAATAAACTCCCTCGTCCACTCCTGCTAATGTGTGGAAAGAGATGGAAATGCTCCAATGAAAGAAACCGAAGACACTCATGACACATCCTGAGGGAGTTCACGTGTCTTGGTGCGAAAAGTTGATGTGTGTTTGTTTGCGGTGTAAATTTCCACAGGGTATGTTTAACTCATTATCTGCTGCTTCATTTCTGTTTATCTGGAAAGCTTTTGGAACATTATTTCTCTGGAGAAGTGTGTGTGCTTCTGCTGTCTGTGTCGTTAGAAATTAATCAAGAATTATTGGAATCCAAAATAAGCCGGCTGACTTACACAGAGAGAGAATGAAGGCTGATTTTATTAGCGCTCGTACGTGTTTCCCCCGTGGCGGTGGGCTTCTTTTTATTTTAGCCTGCAGCTGAGTCAGAGCCGGGGTGAGTCGTCGCGGCCGCCAGGGCCGCTGCCATTGTTACAGCAGGGTAACCGGTGCATGGCTTTGGATACTGCTGTTTTAGCACACAGCTCAGCTCGCAGCATCCAAACACATGCTCGCACAAATTACACACAACATTCCTGAGTTAGGATGAAACTGTTCTTCGTGATTCTCTTTCGCCGTCATCCAGGCAGGTTGATGTGGTTAATAACTTAAACATGGCACCCACATAAGTACATCAGCTGCTTCTCTTACGCTGGCACAGGCCGGCTCTGTGGGCTTCTCCCCCTGTGTGTCAGCAGGAGCGACTGTTTTTGTTCTGCTGGTAGCATTGTGCTCAGGGTTTGTCTGGCTGCCTGCATGCACCAGTGTCTGCTGCTCGGCCTGATAACGCTTTGTTGTTCTGCTCTTTTAGCATCAACACTGCTGCGAGTCTGTTTCTTCGTAGATCAGTTCGGAACAGAAGGTGCAGAGATGGTCAGAAATGCTGAACATTTGCTGGTTACAGCGCCTCAAATATGAGTCATTCCTCTGTGTAGGTCCAGTGTGATTGAAATTATTATTTAAAGGCGTGCTGTTAAGATTCACGAGGATTACTTTGAACTTTCAGACAAAGCTACTCTATTAGAAGCCAAGAATAAAATCACAGCGCTGGAAATGAGCATGGCTCTAAGGTAGAGCGTGTAGAAGTCATGAAAGTGTCGTTACTTTACTAAAGTAAGTAAAATTTCTATCAAACTGAGAGATTAAGTCTTTTTCTTTTAAATATTGTATGTTTTGAACATCTTGGTGTCCTCCCTGAGGAGCTGATGAGGTCGTCACGTCTGCTTAGACTGCTTGACTGATTGAAAATGGACGGCTGGATTTATTCACTATAGTCGTAGTAGTGAACTTCAGCTGTTCTTGGATTATAAAGAGAATCTCTTTTTTTAGGAGCTGGCCTTCAGGGATGTTTTGCCAAGTCTAAATGGGCTTCATGGTTGCCACAAACCATAAAATATAAGTGGACAAGAAATGAAAATGCAGGCAGGTGAGAGCAGCTTTACGTCAGTCCCCCAAGTGAAAACGTTCTGGGTGGTTGGATGGTGGAAGGAAAAGTGGAGATGGGACGAGTGCAAGAGAAGATAAGCAGCATATGACCACGATTACAGGAGACGCCACGTGCTGTTGTGTCCTTGCAGTCCTGAAGCCACGGTGAGGATCTGGAGACAGACAGCTCTGTTTCACAGCCATTAGCACAGGGTCACCTGTGGACGCAGAGAGAGACAGAGCCATTATCATTAACAACAGAGGAGCCTTAAAGCTCTGCAGCAGGTCCACGTCTTCCACTAGACGAGTTCCCAAGCACACTGTTGGCTCATTAACATACATCCTCTATGTTTCAGTTCATTTTTAAAACGTCAGTATGTATGAAATATGAGTGTGACATCTCATGAACGGGATGGGTGGGTACTTTTTTTTCAGCGTTTCTCACCTCTTTCTGACATTCTTATCTTCTCTTTTTCCAATTCTGCCCCATTCTGTGCTTTTAAACAGGCATCCACTCTCACTGGGGGCAACCTGTGGTTCAAGGACACTTTGATGACCATCACTTTCAGTTCATGAATCAAACTACAAACTGTCCAATTAATAGACAGCTGCTCTCTCTCTCTGAATCACAGCTGTAGTCGTTTATTATACTTTCAGTAATACACTCCTGTGGAGTGGAGCGGACGAGACGATTTAAGGGAAATTATATTAATCATGTTGATGCCAGCACTTTATGTCTCTGTAATAACACAATAAAGGCTTCCCAACAGCTGTTATGATGAAGATGATGAGAGAGAGCGAGCGAAGCCGACAGTGTTGTCGAGCTCGAGGCGTGTCACCTTATTGACCACAGTTTTGCAGTTAAGTCAAAAACTGTCAAACGGATATAAAATCGGTGTTTGTGTGTGAAATGCTTCTCTGCTAGCTTCCTCTATGGTACGTTAGCGCCCTAGCTAGCTGCTGCGACAGCGCAGCAGGGAACTCGGATTACACATCTGCCCATTTTCCAAAGATCCAGCTCTCTGAGTCGCAGTATTTGATCCAAATGTCCAGTGCGTTCTTCCTCATTATATTGAAGGACAGCCTGACGCAGTGAAACAGGGTTAATGATGGGTTTGTATTTATTTTTAGAAAGCAGCGGAGCTCTTTGGCCAAGCAGAAGGAGATCTCTGGCTTTGCATGCACAGATTTCCGATAGTCTCGGGCTGAAAGCAGTAATGATGTTAGAGGCAAGAGAAGACTTCCAGGTATGAATGAGTTTGGCTGGTTTTGGGTGCAGGAAGCACACAAACTCAGATTGTTTCCTCTTCACGTTCCTGCTGTGTCAGCGTTACTGCAGCTGCTGTGTCACATATGATTAACTTACCTCCGGTGTGGAATCAGAAATAAGCAGAAATGGTGACAAACCAATAACTCCTGTTGTGTAACATGGTCAGAATTACTCATCAGGTTTGTTTTGAACAATGGAAGCAGCTGTTTGTTGTGTTTCACTTTAAATTTCCTTGTTTAGCTGGAAGTAAAATAATATCACAAAGCACAGTATTATATTTTTATGACTTTATTAGCCACATTCTTAACATCATTGAGTCATTGTTAGGACTGAGGCAGTGAGAACTCAATCCGTTTCCTGCCTTGACCTTCTCTTCTTTAGAATTTAGTGGCTACCAAGTCCAAAATAACTAGTTTGACTTTGTTTGAATTTTACAGAGTTATCTGTGTTCATCATTGTCTTTAAGGGAAATCTAGATCATGAAAGTATAACGGAAAGTCAAGTTGTTATTATAGTTGCCTTTATTGGCCTGCTTTGGTACAAATGACAGCGACAGCAGGTGCACTGCAGAGGCAACAGCAGCAGGGATGGTTTTGCAGATGTTGGCTACAGATTGTTGCTCTCGCCACATTCCCTCCTGACTCATGTTTCTCTGGTTTGCTTTTTGTTCATGTCATTTGTGGCATGAGACAGTACCTGCAGCTCGTCCAAGGTGCACATGTAATCCAGCTCTTCTAGCATGTTTATATCCATATGTGCTGGTGCCAGAAGGCTTGCTGTGCTCCCCAGCTGCCTCAAAAGAGTGGAGGAGATGCTACATGTGGAGGACTGGACAGGGCCGTAAGAAGATCATCAACCCAGCCACAGAACTGGAGCTTCTCCTTTGTATGAGGAAGAACTGAAAGAGCACTCTCCAGCAGACTCTTCATGTAAACGTTTCCCGTACCATCGCTGACCCACTGCCATACACGTCATACTGGATGGTGTTGCAGGCAGCATCTCCAAACTGCTTGCGGTCTGTCCTGTGCTCAGTGTCAGCCTCACATCTTTAAAGAGAGGGGGGCATCAGTGCTGGAGTTCTGTGGTGAATGCCAATCAAGCTGCTAACCATGGTTCACTGCAAAGCATGATTGGTGATTAAAAGTGGAAAGTTAAAATGAAAACAATGCCAATGATGTTTTAGTAACAAACCCCCACCCCACCCCCAATTTCCCATCATCCTTTTCACAAAAAAGTGCCGATGAAAGCAGATCCATGGTAGGAAATAGGGCTGGGCAAAACGATTATTTTCCGAATCGATGAATCTAGTGATGAATGTTTGGATGCATCGATGAATCTAATGATATATGTTACTGCTAAGCAGCTTAAATGAGTTTTGCATTTACGGAGGTTGGGTGTTTATCTCTGAGTGTGTGTCTACGTGGGGGGTGTCTGGATGAATTAAAGGGTAAAAACCAGCGTTAGTAAAAAAGTTGAAAACTTACGGTCGTTTTATGATCGGCCATTTCATCCTTAAAAAGACTGAATCACTTCCTGTTCGGTTAAAATATCCCCATACTGTAGAACTGCGTGTTCGGGGGGCGTGGTTTAAGTCGACACGTTACCACTACTAACTGCCGTCATGTGTTTTTTGAAAGTGATGACGCATCGACGCAAATATTTTACGTCGACGTATTTTACGATTGCGTCGACGCGTTGTCCCAGCCCTAGTAGGAAACACTTTCACATTACAAACAGTTGTGGAAATACTGTCATGCTTACTGGGATGTTTTAAACTGCTACGTTTTACTGAACGATTTATTCTACTGAATGAATCTTTAACACTCCGAGCTGCACGATAACATTACCGCAGCCTGCTGTGCAGAGAGATCACACCATCCATCCAACTTAAAACTAACATACTTTAAACGCCAGCTTTCTTTAAAATGCCACCAATGTGATTTATGATGAAGCATGTCTAAGCTACACACTGAAATATCATTAGATAACAGTTTGAACATCACATTATCAATCTGCAGAAATCTAATAACCGAAAACCACAACTGTTCAGAAAGCTAAAGGGCAGCAGCAATTTTCCAAAGCACCTGAAGCAAAACCACGCAGCAGCAGCAGTAAATGAATCAGTCACTACCCGGGACAGTGAGCACCTATAGTTGAAAAGTCCTTTTTTTTTTTAGTGGCAGGTAATCGGATAGATACTGAGACAAAAGTGGAATAATCAGAAGTTTCTCTTTTGATTGTATTTATTTGGCCTTTAGGGGTTTAAGTGAAACGCTAACCGGTACAGGACGTCCCGTAGCCAGGTGTGTAGTGATTAAACTCCTTTTTTTGTTCAGTGGGAACAGATGTGATGGACAGGTGCGCAGAGCCTGACAGACAGAACATGGTCCAATGGCCTTCAGCTAGACCTCATCAGTCAGAGCTGGAGAGAGACAAGGCGAACGATGTGTGAAGAGACCGAAAAGACTGACGGAGAGGGATGAGCAGGAAGTCGAGCGATGCATACAGAGAAGGAAAGACAGATAACCTCTGAAAATTTGGGTATCGCTCTTACAAGATCGGGCCATAAGTCATTCGTTCTCGTTGATACAGAGATGCAAAAGATGGAGAGAAAAGGTGAAGTGGTTGCTTGACAAACCAGCAGCGTCAGCTCTCCATCTCTTTTATCAAAATCACTGAGTGAAAAATGTTGTTTTCATTGTCAGCATCGCTCTTTCAAGCAGGAGCGATTTCCAATATCCCTGCAACACAGCACGGACACCGAAGGACACCTCACGCTCAGAGAACAGCGGCTTGTGACAAACTGACAGCGGCGCTGTTTAATCCCCTCAGAGGACGAGCAGGCTTTTTCTTACTTCAAGATGGTTTGGTAAAGAGCTCCTTTTAAGCTTATTAAATGCTTCTGGTTGATTAGTTTATGTGATTGTGAGATTAAGGGAGTCGGGCATACCGAAGGGCACAATCTCCGATAAAAGACAAGGTCATTAAATTCAGTCATAGAGGACATTTAGTCTGAAATTAGCACGAGTGCCCTAATGGCTTGAGTACTGTGGGAAAGCTTGGGGCACTTTATATTTTAGGATTTTAGAACCGAAGCACATAACCACAGCGACAAGAGTGACTCGTAGACAGATGGTGTGATCCTCAAAGATCCCTGATCTCAACCTGTGGAATCAGTCAGCAATTACATGAGGAGGCGGGAGGCAGCGACCTAATTAATCCACAACTGTGAGCGAGAGAGTCCTGAACGAACGGGCCTCATCACTTTGTTGTGATTAACTTTTTGCATTTGGAAGTGTCCATGTTTTTCATAGAGGGGTGGTCAAGTTTTAGAACAATTCTGACTGTGGAAAAATCCCTTTGTGTTCGTGGGACATCGCAGCGCCACGGGCCACTTTGCAGAATCCACAATATTGATTTCAAGGATGAAGCAGCGAGTTTATAGCTGCTGCCTCCAGATAGCAACAAATAAAATAGCTGCGTATTAATCCTACGTGGAAATATCTGAACTTTGCTTCTGACGTCCAGTTCTTGTTTGTAAACTGGTGCCAATGAGAGAAAATACCAAATAATGCTTAATTTTATGGGTGATTTCCAGTCAGTTCATTTCAATATCAAGGAAAAAAATATTCAAATTTAGGCCTGTTTTTTGTGTGTGTGAGGGATCAAGCAGCAAGGCATAGAGGACACCGAAAACCATGTCTTTTAAAATGGCCTTCCTTTTTTATTTTAACCCACAAAAACCCTTCAGAAAGACCAAAATATCATTATCAGGCTCATAAAAGAGGTCAGCTAAATATAACTCTAATCACAAGAACCTTCCAGAAACGGAAACAAACAAACTGGACACAACTTAACTCAACCTGACCTAACACAAAGACACAAAAGGGTAACTTTTACAGTGGTTTGGCCAAACCATTTACACACAATAGGGAGGGAAAAAAAACCCAAACAATAATACTAACTCAGATCATGCTAACTAAATCTAACACACCCCTGTTCCTAATCGCCTGTGGTTGGTCCTGCTGAGCAGCCATTTTGCCCTCAGTCTTCAGCCACGCCCCTTTTGCCAGACAGGAAACAGCCACCGCCCCAAACCAGGTAACTAATTAATACAACACAAACACCTTTAGAAAAACCACACAATGGTGCTATGCCTGCACTTCATCATATCAGTGTTAGGTTTAAGTAAAGTGATTAATAAACTATACCAGTGAAACAACTGCAAACTAAACTAATAAAGTAACAAATGGACTTATTTGATCCATGTGTGGCTGAAGCCATCACACTGTGTTACATATCGGCTTAATTATGAGTGAATTGCATGTTGCAAATGTTAGTAAATCAGTTTGTGTGCTTGATGTAAATATTCTCCACCCTACAGTTTATACCCTGAGAAATAAGCTCCCAGAAATAGACATGCGATGGGGTGAGGTGCCAAAATCTCCGAGATCCCACTTATTCCCAGTCTTGTTACTGCGCTCTTTTTCTAAACACTGACTGTACTTGTTTTTAATCCACGTGCACACGCACAGCAGTAAATGTGAGGGTTTGTCTTGTTGAGAAGCAGCTAGAATTATTTTGGCTCCATTCACACACCGGGGGCTATCCTGAGAGTGTTTCATGCTGCACCACGAGCTGAATTGCAAACAAATTCTGCACAGTTGAATTAACAGGATGTGGAACTGCTCTGAATGTGACAGGATCTTCAGGATACGAGGAAAAGTCCTCCCTGATGAATGAAATACTCCAGAAGACTTGGTGCTGTTCAAAGGAAAAAGGTGCACGCATCAAATAAATATGGATGCGATTTAGGTTCAAGTGCCTGAAGCAGTACAGTCTACAGTCTTCTGTTTCAGTGCTCTCAGAAGTGCCAGCGCTCTGCTGTGAGGAGGCTACTTTTCGTCTGTGTACTGACAGAAACAAAGACAAATGGAGAAAAACAGCAAAAAGAAAAAAGTTTGTTACGAACAAAAAAAAGACAGAGCAGCAATTGTGTGTATGTGTGGTAGTGCTGCCTCTCGGAGACATTTTCCTGTGTGTGTGTGTGTGTGAGTTTGTGTTATGTATGTCTATTTCGGTGTTCGTTGACTCTGCGTCCCCCTCTCGTTACGCAGCAGCTCTCTTTCACATCCCTGTCTGCCCCCTCCGGCCCTCTCCGTCTCCCACTTGTTTTCTCTGTCACTTGGTCATCCCATCATCCCTCGCTTCCTTTCAGCCCATCACGCACAGCTCTAAAGGCTTTGTTTTAGAGCGCTGCAGCCTGACACTGAATGGCACTCTCTCTCTATCTCCCCCTCCCAGCATGCACATTTCATCTTGGAAGCTTGCTTCCACAGAGACACAAAAACTCCCACACTGGTACATTTAAAACATGTATTTTGATTAGATAATATCCCCAGCTGTTTAAATGTTTAAAGTACCCAACATACGAGCGCCTCTGTAAAAGGTCATGGCCTCACCCAACCTTGACCTCAGCCTAGACGCTTGAATACGCTTTGAATAAGAGTCAGAAAGTGAAACAATGTTCTCAATCTCAAGCTGTAAAACACTTATGGTCCAAATATGAAATACATTTCATATTTGGAGAAAAATTACATCTGAAAACGTTGCGCTACCATCAATGAACATATTCCAGAAAACTCACTTGATTTTTATTTTCTTGCTCCTGAAGAGGAGATACATTTCTTGTTATTAACGTCCCAGTGAAAGCCGCTGATACTGTGACCTGTTAAGAATGACTCAGACAGAAAAGACAGGAAAACACAGAAACAGGAAGTAAATATCTCATTATTGAGTCCAAAAAATAACAACCCCAAAAAGAGGGTGGGGGGGGGGTTGTTGTGTATATGTATTTGACACTATGTATCACCCTGACATCTTCCATTTAAAACAAAGACACTTCCACATTGTGTGTGAAAGAAAAACTGAGAAATGGAAGAAACTCCAAGGCTGTCGGAGGGAACCTGGGAAACTTTATCTAAAAGTCTGTGGCAACAACTGCCTCCATCAAGTAGACAGAAATATGCCCACGGAAATGACTTCTCTTTTTTTCTTTCACTTTATTAGCGTGCAAAAAAACTATTTGGCTCAATTTTCTGGTCCCTCTGTGTCTTTATGACTGTCAGTAATTATCATATTACAGTTCTCATTCATGAGGTGTTAATTAATGCTCCAGGATTAAAGCTGGCCACATTTATGCACAAGGTGTCCTCTGCATAAGTTCTGCATACGCTGCAGAAGTGAGACGAAGGCGAGTGAAAGCACATGAAAACAAAAGGCACCGGCAGGTGAAAAAAGTCAAGCAAAGTTCAAAACACAGAGGTCCAAAAGGGGCTCGTAGCAAAGAGTGTAGTTCTGTAGAAAGAGACCATTTTCCATTTTCTGCTGTGGCTGCTGCACTAAAGATCGCTGCCTGAGGCTACATGTGCATAACAGGATAGACTTAAATGACGCCTCGGGAGGTCGACTCCCACATTATTTAGGACTGCAAAGTAATCACTGTCCTGTTACCAGCATGTATGTAAAGTCTTCCATTCCACGTAGTTTTGATGGCGTAGTTTCTTGGTCAGCAGTGTTCATTGTTACAGCAAATTTTGATTTAGTTTTAGTCATGATTTAGAAATCTCAGTTCTTGGTTGTAGTTGACTAAATATCATAACGTTATGTAGACCATAACCAGTAGGAGTATAGTAGTCTCTTCAGAATATGATCATCTTATTCTTTTATTCATTGACAAAAGTGTTGAAACATTTCATCGTAGTTTTTGACCTCGTCATTACCGTATTTTCTGGACTACAAAGCGCACCTGAATATTAGCCGCACAACTTGAAATTATGAAAAAATCATATTTTGTTCATACATTAGCCGCACCAGACTAAAAGTCGCAGGTGCGCTAGCGGACTAGTAGTGCTAGCGGGCTAGTAGCGCTAGCAGCGGGCTAGTTGCTAGCAGCGGGCTAGTTGCTAGTAGCGGCGGTGCACGGCCCGCCTTGCAGGTGGAGGGCAACGGAGCGACTGCTCCACCAGCCTCAGTAAAGCCCCGCAAAGTGGGCCGCGCACCGCCGCCCGACCGACCCAGCCCTTAGAGCCAATCCTTATCCTGAAGTTATGGATCTGACTTGCCGACTTCCCTTAGCTGCCTTGTTCTAACATGCCAGAGGCTGTTCACCTTGGAGACCTGCTGCAGATATGGGTACAGGGCCAGCCAGAGCCAGCTTGCTAATCTAGTCTCTTTTTCGTGTTAATTCGTACGGCACTACTTTGGCTGGCGGACGGACATGTGACCAACATATCACTCTTTTCCGTGTCTGATCACATGCCTTTCCACCAGGCAAAATGGCGGAACAAACCAAAAC
>VURO01016484.1:0-11329 GCA_015108175.1 Pelvicachromis taeniatus
TGCACTTATTTTTTCTGTATTGAAATCAATGGGCATTTGTCAAAGTTCCGAACATGGAACCTTCGTTCCTTTGAAGCTCACTTCAAAGGAACTTTATCTCACTTCAAAGGTACTTTCTGACTTTATCTTGTCAGAACGTACTGTTCCACATTCAATTATGTTTGACAGTTTTGCATATCGCTTATGTGTGGAGCTGAACCTGGCTAGATCGTTGTGTGTATGGTATGTATCGTTTGCGTATGGTATGTATCACGGGTGATTATGTTATGATGTGATGTGTGGTCGGGGAAAAGTATATTGGTTTACGGGATGTACAATGTGGGATATCAAGTATCCCGCATTATTAATATTTAGTACACAAACACGTCTAATAATGATTGACTATTCCTGAAATTGTGGAGATGTTAGCCTTTTACACAGTAAGGTTTCAGCTTTTAAGCATTCACACAGCATTTTCCCTCGGAAATGCACATTTCTCTAGTTTATATAGGCTTAATGACAACAACAGAACCCTCAAAATGCTTTATATTGTAAGGTAACGTCAATAATACGGTGAAAGTCCCAGCAATCGAATGACCCCATTTGAGCAAGCACTTGGTGACAGTGGCAAGGAAGAACTCCCATTTAACAGGAAGAAACCACAAGCAGAACCAGGAGGGCGGTCATCTGCCAAAGAGAGCCTGTGTAGCAATTTCTATATATTCCTCAAACAAGGAAAAACAGGCATGAAAAATAGATTTTACACACTTTTAAAAGCAACAGTTGTTCAGTTAATTGTTTAAATGTTTAAAGCATTTATTTGCTAATTGTCAACAAAGCGTCAGTTAGCTAACGGTTCAGCAAAAGCCCTCTTCACCTGTCTTTCCAGCTTTTCTCAGCATTAGCACACTGTCACAGGTTTACTCTTTTTATTTGGCGCTTGTTAAATTTGTATTGAGTGAGAGCGTACGAGTGTTGCTTATTTAATGCAGCTTTTTGGGTTTATGAGATAATGTTCTAAGACCAGAAGTGACGGAGTCAGTCTGCAACTGTGCCTCTCTCTCATACGTCACTGCAGTGAGCGACGGGGTGGCTCTGTCGGAGATCGAGGGACCCTTCTCCGCGACGGACGTGGCGGCCGACTGCTCTGGCAGCCCGCTGAAGGAGCCTCTCGTGTGGATGATATCTTACGCCCTGATGGCCGTCTGTGCGTTGGCCCTCATCATCCTGCTGCTCATGCTCATCCTGCCCTGCAGATGCAGAAGTCGGTCCGGTGAGATCACGGATGAGTCCTCGCTGGTCCGACACCGTATCAAATGACTGAGAGCGAACCTGGGGAAGGGACAGACTGACAGCGAGCAGAGCGCCTCCACGAGAGGCCGCACCGACCAATGACACCCGGCTTGGGATTTTTAGACTGGACTCATCAGCTTGGCCCACAGAGGCGGACGCACAGACAGATTAACTGCCTCTTAAAGGGAAGAATCCCCAAAACAATTCTTAAAACAGCAGTTGGTGGTGAATTTATGTTGTTATTGTTGGTTTTTTGTGGTCGTTTCCTCTTTTTGACAATGATAGTTTGCTAATGTTATGCTTATGTTGCCTTAACCCACCAAAACAGGGCTGGTGGAGGCACTCAAATCATATCTGGGCTTGTTTTCATTAGAACTGGTAAAGGTATTCTGAGAAATGTAGGATTTTAGTAACACTAGAAGATGAACAAAACTATTAAAGCAGTTAATAATTACAAACACACACTAACCACCACAGCAGAAGTCTAAGACGAGCTCGGCGGTGCAGACAGCACATCCAGAAGGAAGGACAATGACATCATGTCCATGCAAAGGTGTGTGTAAGCCTTATAAACCTGATCAAAAGTGCCTTATTTGTATCCAATCTAATGTCAATAACGTGATCCGTTTCTTGGACTTTACTGTATTTTGAGGTTTTCCACTCGTCATTATCTGCAGATATCATGTTTAAAAAAATAATAATAATTAAACTAAAGCTGCTCACTGTTAATAGGAAGAATATGAAGAGTTACACTCGTGTTTACAGCGCCTGTAGTGTCTTTGTGGTCTCGGCTCTCATCAGAAGTTTGGGACTTCCTCTGCTGAATTGCACTGTTTCTAAAGTCAATCAAAGTGTTATATAAAACCACAGCTCAATATTTCTGCTCCCGTTATGCAGTTTATTATATTAATGTAGTTATACCGATTCTGTATACCCTCAGCTTTATATTTAAGTCTCTTTGAATGTGACTGTATTATTATTATTACTGTAATTATAATTATTCCTGATCTTTGCTTTCTGAGACTAGAAGTCACCGGGTGTTCATACGGCACGTTTTATACAAATCATATACAGAAACACTTCAGCATTGATGTCCTTTGTTACCTGTGGGCTTCAGTTAACATTCATGCAAAGCAGACTTTCCTGTTGGCGGTAAAAACAAGATAAAGAGTCGACTTATTGAATGTCATTTTGCAGTCTCTTCGCACGAGTGACATAAAGTGCACAGAAGACGCTGCGCTGCGGTTCATTCAGCCTCCTGTAATCTGACCCAAGCTGCACTAATGTGTCTGCCAAAATGACAATTTGTGAAAAGGTTTCACTGAAAGTACACTTGAATCTTAAACTGCTTGCTTATTTATGAGTGTATCTTTTTTTTTTTCTGTGCCAAAAATGGTCAATTGTGTTGTAAATAAAAGAACAATGACAAATCAAAGACATAATCGTTTTAAAATTATTTTTCTTTTACTTAAGGCAGCAACGTAAAACATACTTAAATGTAATTACAAAGTTTATAATATAGTAATTTCACCCCTTAAATCATCCATCCATCCATTCTCAGCCGCTTATCCTTTTCAGGGTCGCGGGGGGCGCTGGAGCCTATCCCAACTGTCTTAGGGCGAGAGGCGGGGTACACCCTGGACAGGTCGCCAGTCTGTCGCAGGGCTAACACACATGGACAGACAACCAGTCGCGCTCACAGTCACTCTGGGCAATTTAGAGTTTTTCAATTAACCTATCCCCATAAATTGCATGTTTTTGGACTGTGGGAGGAAGCCGGAGTACCCGGGGAGAACCCACGCAAACACGGTGAGAACATGCAAACTCCACACAGAAAGACCCCAGCCATGGTGGAATTGAACTCAGGACCTTCTTGCTGTGAGGCAACAGCGCTAACCACCGTACCACCCCCCTTAAATCAAAAAGTAACAAATTTTTTTTTTTTTTAAAGAAAAATGGCAATAATTGAGTGTAAGTCGTGTCGGGTTGATCATCTTTGCTCCTGTGAAGAAATACAATTCATCTGGTTGTGTTTGAACATTATCTGCATGTGAGTTTGTATGCTAACACAAAAGGCCAAAGATGAATATACTTCATAATCATCACAATATTAGAGCACAGTAACCGTTCTTATCTTGATTAATGGTTAAAGGTCTCCCTGTAGTCTTGAGCCTGTCTACATTTCTGTTTTGTTTTTGTTTTTTTGCCAACACACATGTAAACATAACATAAATAGAAATACAGTAGATAAGGCAAAAACAGAGATTGTACAATTCTACCAAGCTCGAAAGTTCATGTCGATGACCACCTTTACCCACTTTTAACACCACGTAAAGACTAGATCTTTTCTTACGTCCTGCTGCATGAAACCTTTACATGCGTGTACTTTATTTTCAAAAAAAGCTGCGACTGCCTACAGCTGTTTTCCCTTTATGAAAAAAAAAAAGAGAAGCAGTGTCATTGTGGTAGCTTATAATGCCATTTCATCAGACTCTTGCTTAAGTCCCGACACGCATGTTGAGAACCACGAGTCAAATGTTCAAAGCTTAATTCTACTTGAGGTCGGTGTTGCTAAGCTTACGGCTGAAACTTACACTTTGTTTGAATTTTTGTTCCTTCTTTACAAGAAAAACAAGCTCTAATCCTCTGTGGATGATAAAGGCAAAGGAGGCCAAAGACAGTGAAACATAATGTCAGAGCATGGATTAACCTTTTGGCTTGTCAAACACAAATATGATTAATCACACACAACACTCGTATTAATATCCTAACTTGGCGTCAAGGCCCTGCTGCGATTCAGACATACTGTGTTTATCATTACATCCAGCCTCCAGGTCCAGCTGTACTACTCAGAGCACCAGATGGGTAAACCTTATAACATCTGGTCCTCCAAAGAGATTATATCAAAGGTACATAAAGTGCATGAAAGCACACAGCGTGAAGTTAAGTTTGATTTTTAATCAAAGTCCAATCTTCCTTCATAGCTTACATTTGGACTGTTGTGTTGTCTGAGTACCATTAAAAATCTCAAAATGAATGAACCTTCATCTAACGATGGTCCACGAAGTATGCGATGTTGCTGTAAACACCCGGTGCATCCTGCCCAGCGCAATGTTCGCCCGAAATACTGTCACCTACGAGCCACCATACTCCATCCATCAGAGACACCAGAGGGCCGCCGCGTTCAGCCTGACACACAGTTCAGGAACAAACAAAGTTAATACTGACTTGCAGTGACTTTGGGAGGCTACATGAGGACAGATTTGGGTCTTTTCTGAACTCAGTGAAAAAGCACTAAATCTACAGTCAGCTGCCTCCTCTGGGCTCTAACTGTACAATGACTGCTGGCTCTATAAGTGTTTTGTTACCAGGCACAAACACCAACAGTTTATTTAAAACGGTTGCTGCACACAGAACATAGTGCAGGACTTGTTTGAGAGTGCCGCAAAAGCAGTTACATAAGAGCATGAAAATGTTTTGGATTCTTTGATGAACAAAAACTGCTTTTGTGCAGCGGTCTGTTTGGACCGGCTGAACTGCGAACACTATTGGAGTGCATTGTTCCGAGTCTGCATTCAGAGACTCCGTTCCCACTAAAACTGAAGCAAAACTGAAACCCCGAGGTGGGTCACACTGTGGACTTCTGACACTCAAGGACACTTCTTTTTTTCTTCACATGACAACATTTATCTTACACGGCACACACCGCCTCTGGCGCAAATCACATCCTGGGATATCCTGCTGGTTCTAGGCGATGAAACTGTTGCACTCTGCAGCATCTGTGAGAGAAACCCGAGATTCCATCAGGTCTGGAATTCCAGGAAATCCTGGAAATCCAGAGTCTGTCAAAAAAGAAATAAACGAACCAATAAAATATCGCTCACACACTCTCCTCTATGTTCAATCGCTTGACAACGAGTGCAGGACTTTGATGCCATCTAGTGGTAGCAGACGGCATTGCACACCAATGCTGATTCACTGACACGTTTAACTACAGCTGCCTCACCATTTGCTATGTGACCAAATCGTGTTATCCAGCACTTCTGATGAGCAGTGACTTTCAGGCCAATATTTGGGAGGCACGCGAATCCGATGTTCCTGGAGCCCACCGAGGAATAAACATCTCTGCTGTTCCACGTCTAACACAGGACAAGCTGCTGCTGTTAACAAAGGTGCCAATGTGTGCACTTTTACAGTCTCTCTGTACACAGACTGCCACTGTGTAGACAGCTGATTCACACAGAGGCTTATACACTCAGCTGACAGCTTGTTTGCCAAAGGTAACGCTTACCAAAGTCACACTGAGGATGTGGATCCTCCAAAATGTCAACAAGTCTCTGAAACCCTTCAACGAAAGTTATTTAAAACTTCCATGGATGCACTTTTAGCAAGAACAGTCTTATCCTGACAAGTGGATTATGAGGAATAAATTGTGCCATGACTGTCTAACAATGCCCGGTTATTAAGACTTCTGGTCGAGATTAAGGAAGTGGGGGGACAAGACAACTGATTAAAACGTGTTAATATGGGATTAACTTTGCTGAGTCCGGCTCAGATTTGTGCAGTAAGTCTGTGGCTGTAAATCTGCATAAGACAAGATAAGATATACTTTACTTATCCCAAAGTGAGGAACGCAGCAACTCAAGATTAGGAACAGCCTAAAAGTAGAATGAATATAAACACGTAGCACAATAACATAATATACAATCTGACAAAACATGTGTCTCAAGATAAAACTACTATAAAGAAGCTAAACAGACTCATTGGCCACTTTATTAGGTACATATTTTAGCTGCTTGTTAAAGCAAATATCTGAATCACATGATATGTATCGGAGCCATATGACAGTAACCCAGTGCATGCAGGCATGCAAACGTGACAGGCTGCTGAAGTCTGAACCGAACGGGGAAATCAGAATGGGGAGGAAAGGTGATTTAAGGGACTTTGCATGTGAGAGTTAACTCGTATTACTCGTTACAACCAAATTCTGCAGAAGAGCATCTCTGAACGTGCAGCACATCGAACCTTGACGCAGACGGGCTACGGCAGCAGAGGGTCGCACTGGCAGCTCGTTAGGCAGTAGATATGCTGAATGGTCTGATGAGTGCCAACATTCAAATAGTAGGGTTTTTTTTCTCTTTAAGCCAGGGGTGTTAAACATGAGGCCCGGAGACCAGAATCGGCCCAGTAGAGACCTCAATGCGGCCTGCTGGATAGTGTTGGGAATAGGATGACAGTTATACAGCTTTAATAAAAACCTCCCTCGTGGTCAATCAACACTACACCAAAGTAATAAAATAATAGATTTCTGTAACTTTACACATTTCTTCTTACAATTTAAGCCCATGCTGACAGATTTATTAAGTTTACTACAGCAGCATTTCTTCACCATGTAAAAAAAAAAACTGAAACAATGTTGAAATCACTCTTTTTTCTGTACTAGGATATCTCATTTATTAAATGTGCAGGTAAACTTTTTACACTTACAGAAATTGGATAAGGCTGTATGTGCACTGCAATATAAAAGACTCCAAAAGTTTCTTGAACATGGCAGAGAGTGAACTCAAATGATCTCCACAGTCACCAGATCTCAGCCCAACAGAGCACATTTGTGATGTGCTAAAACAGGAGATTCTCATCATGGTTGTGCAGTCAACACATCTGCAGCAGCTGTGTGATGCTGTCACGTCAGCATGGACCAAAACCTCTGAGGAATGTTTCCAGCACCTTGCTGAATCTGTGCCATTACGAGATAAGACCGTTCTGAAGGCAAAGGGGAGTCTAACCCAGTGCCAGCAAACTGCACTTAATAGAGTGGCCAGTGAGTGTAAAGTGGGGATCTCAAGAATTTAAAATCTAAATAAAATACATGTTAATGTAATGTGATATATATTTTGTAATGATATAAAATAATAATTAATAATTTCAGATAAATAAAAGGTGATTATAATAATGTAATGAAGGAGCTTTATAAGATAAAATATCTCATAAGCACCTGGTTGGGAGAGCCTCATAAGAGCGATGTCATTTTTCAGGGTCTGGCTGTTGCAGCCCTCATGAGTCATGATGCGACGCACCGAGTAAGCAGGGTTAAACAGAGGGCCGAATGGATCCAGGACTGGCCCTGCAAAGGTGGGTGGGGGAGATTTGATTAATGCTGGCTCAAACCACGGTTACTGAAGGGTAGTGAAGGTGGAGGACTCACCAGGTCACACACTGAGCGGCAGTGACTATCCAGTAGGGGGAGATGATGAGAGCTGGCAACCTGGAGGCTGACCTGCCACGCCCGGGACCCCAGTGAGGCCAGCTGTCCTGCAGAGGCCCTGCTGGAGTTCGCCCACAGCCTGAAAAAGAGGCTGCTGTCAAAGCATTTTACAGCTACAGGTTTTCAGAGACACAAAACTCATTTAAAAGACGTATAAAAATGTAGGAAAATCTCAGAAACACACACTGAAAAAACCCCATTGTGATAACTCAGCAGAGCCTTCAGCTGTCCCCGACCATGGAAACAACTCCCAGGCTGGATTCAGGAGACAGACGACCTTTTAATATTAGGCTGAAAATTCTCTTTTTGATATGCTGGATGCACTCTGCTATTATATTTAATCATTAGTAACGATCAACTTTTGGTTCTGTCTATACTTTGCCTGTCCCGTCTCTCTGCCAGAGGTTTCTTCCTGCTAACAGTGAGGTTTTCCTTCCCACCGTCGCTCTCACTGAGGTTTGATATTGTAAAGACTCTAGACTATTAGAAAGAAACCCCAGCTAACACACCGCTGCCTATGATCCAGCACATGGCAGCGGTGCTGGTGGGAAGAAAAACTCCCTTTTAACAGGAAGAAACTTTTATGTGCTTCTAATTCACTTGACATCTTCACAGAGCAGCTTTAGTTTCTTCTCAGGCTGAACTAGCTGAACATCTTCGCTCTGGCCTTCTCCTCCGTCCAACCATGAGAACACACCGCACGGCAGGCTTTACTCTGAGTCCAGTAGATCTGAAGCAGGAAAGTGGAGCCGTGGAGCCTCACTGAGTGCAAGCAGCAAACAAAAAAAATAATAAAGTGTACAACAGCCGGTTGAAAGGGAAGCACACAAAGGACTGGCAATTAACAAGGAAAGATAAATACTACAGACTACATATTATCTCATCATGAGGAGTACGGATGATTCCAGAAAAAGTAGAATAATAAAATGGGAAAGCATTACATTTTCTTTACAAATGTCCGCATTTCATTTGTTGTTTTCCAAGTTGTTCTTTTTTGGAAACCAGGTTCTTATCAGTGGTTTCAGCTTTTTCTTCCCACCACGAGGCTTCTTACCACAGTTAACGGCCTTCGTGTGCAACCCCATCACACCACTGGGACTCCCACACACAGCCACCATCTCCACATTTAATGCCATGAATACAGGATGAAGAAACTGGAATTCAAGACAGGAACCGGAAAAAAAATCTGAGTCTATCTCACTTGACTCAGTTCACTCAATAAATCCTTCACTTACAGAAACAGGCAAGGAGGACTCCAGCCACCAGCAGCAGCAGCAGCAGCAGCAACCTTGGTGCTCACTGTGAGTGGAAACCCACTCACACCCAGCTTTATGATTATATTGTATACACAGAACAACATCAAGGTGCAGATCAAAGTTCTGACTGGGTTCTGTTTATTAGTAAATGACTTTCTGTACAGTTGTGTATTAAAATTGTATTAAAAGACACTCAAATACCGTTGTGCTTAGAGACGGAGGGACTGATCTCAGGCGGAGGCTTCAGGGCCACATTGTGAACATATTGGGGTTGAACATCTGATTTGACGATCGCAGGAAGTTTCACCTTCTCATATAAACAGGATGAAGTGAGGACCAGCGTCCAGATACTTTTGGCACAGCAAAAGTGTTTTTGTAAAGTTACAATACTTCAAATCTATTGAAAGCTGGTCTTCTTCATAAGGCTGATTAAATGCAGATTAATTTTCACTGGATTGGTGGTCAAATGTGATGACTCGAGCAGCAGCAGCAACGTTTCACTCACATAATCTCACCCACATCCCTGCCAGCACCTCCGTTCCGCTCATTCTCACATCGCTGTGATCAAATAGTTTGTATGAAAACTGTCCCTTTAGGCCACGCCCACACGTCACACAGCATCGATTTGTTTCCCTCCTGAGCACACAGCAAGGACAATGAGGTGTGTTGGCGCGCCTAAACACGACGCAGGTGTTATTTGCTGAAGTGAGTTCTGCTGTGGAAAGGTAGTGAAAACATGACGCACAGGCAGGCAGACAGTGTGTTTCAGTGCTGCAGTGACTGAGTGACAAGTGCAAATGAAATGCATTTATCAGGCCAGCATGCTTTTGGTTTGACTGCCGTTTTATTTATTTAATGATACAGTACTCGTTTTACAAAGCAGCTCTATACTCAATGTACAGGAACAAAAACATTCTGCCTGATAATAAAGAGCAGACATGAAACGAGACCTGGAGAAGGCTTTAAATGGGACTTCATACAGTAACCCGGCAACATTCACATTAGTCTGGGTGACACACACACACACACGCACGCACGCGCGCACACACACACACACACACACACACACAGTTATTTGGTCTTTTTAATAACTTTTGTCATTTCAGAGAGTCTAAAATAAAAGGTTTGATTCCTTGTGTTGAACTGTTGAGTTCGTTTTAATAGAGCCGTGCAAAAAGGAATGACCCCCCCCCTCCTTTTTAAAAAAAACAAAAAGAAACTTTTTTCGCACCCCGCGATGGAGCACCTTTCCACTGATATCACCAGTCTACACCCAGGCCTGCCATCCTGGGAAAAGCCTGCTGAGGTTTTTGGGGTCCATGGCCTGCTGGATGAGCAGGTTGACCTGTCCTCCCACGCTGAGCACCGTTCCCTCTTCCACTCCCTTGAGCTTCTCCTGCAGCCGCAACAGCACCCGCTCTGCCACCTTGTTGAAGCTCTGACTGTCACTGCTGGAAAGAATATGAGAGAAAGAGATTTAACACACTCGCACAAAACATCGCCAGGTCAAATTGTGACACTCCTCTACTCGATTACCTGGATTTACGGAAGTTGTCTATGTCATCTCCCCCCATAGTGGAGCTTAGCGTTGCGTTAAGCTCCTGCTGCTCATCATGCTGCAGGTAAAAAGCTTTCAGGGGGTTCATGGTCCAGTCAAACAAAGGGTCATACAGCAGCACCTGTACAAAACGCACAAAGACACAGGGACTTACAAAGGCACTGCCTAATATGAGGTTGAGGAATAAAACATGATATTTAGGGCGGTTAAGTGTAAACCGGCTCATGACTTTACCTCTACAATAGTCAGCAGAGCTTCTTGAGAACTCCTCATCACCTCCATCGTCTTCTCACAGCACCTGACAGGGAAAGCAGGGTTCGGATTATTTACAGTACTGAATGTTTACATTGCAACAGATTTCCCAACATAAATCTTAATCTGTTGTTGAGGAAAAAACGTAATAAGGAAGTTCGCTCAGCAGCTTTCCTAAAGGCATCGAAAAGAAAAAAAAAGCGCTGTTTTTTTCCACATAAATAATGACACAATGTAATATGCCATTTCAATTCATAAAACTTTATTTATCCTGAAGGAAACTCATCAATCAATGGTGATTGGTTACTCCCACACACAATAAAATAAATCATTGACTCTACAAACGGACCAGATCATTTTGTTATTATGTCCTAAAAAAAACATCAGAATTGAATTGAGACGGGATGCACTTTGTTTTTACCTTGATTAGTACTGCAAGCTACTTTGCAACCCACCTTCACTTCAGTTTATATTTGTCATGTCATGGCCTGCTTTATTCTGTCAGTCTTTACTTCCAGCTTTGCATGTATGTGAACAAAAGGGTCTAAAAGGTCCCAGACCAGCATTATACTGACAAATAAGAGCAACGTTTGAGCACATTCATGACCTAACCTCCTGAAAACTCCTTCCACTCCAGTGATGCCCATACCGTCCACAATGTCTCTGGAGAGTCTGAAGGGGACAGTCTCGGGGGTGGGGAGGATCTTACCCTGCTCAAAGGCCACA
>VURO01016484.1:11349-24506 GCA_015108175.1 Pelvicachromis taeniatus
GAAAACACACCCCAAAAAAAAAAAAAAAAAAAAAAAAAAAAAAAAAAAAAAAAAAAAAAAAAAAAAAAAAAAAAAAAATGCACACAATGAAGAAAAATTGGGGGAAAACCAAAACAAAATCAGAACCAAAGAGTGAGCTTCTTTGTGTAAGACTACCTAAATCAATGTGCACCAGTTCAGCGGTCTGTTCGTCGATCAGTATGTTCTGGATGTGTCTGTCACCCAGACCCACGATGTAGCCAACTGTGGACACGAAACAGGAAACAGAAGGATGTTTTTACAGTTACTGGATCATCGTTTGGAGGCAATATGAAATGTAAATGTATCCATATTTTTTTAATTGATAAATAATTTCCTTCAACTCTGGACCTCAACTAAGAACAAAATGTTGACACGCTGAGGAGAAAGGTGGTGTTTTCTGTACAAAGCAAACTGGGATCCATCAATCACCTTAATAATAATAATAATAATAATAATAATAATCAACAAGCCACATCAATTATATGTCGCCCTTTGCTTTGTGACGTCGTGTATTTACAGTACATAATGAGCTGTACTGTGTGAAAAGGTGCACCTATAGAGGAGGTGGCCACACTGCGAGTGTAAGCCAGCCGCTTCTCCATCCACACTGCGGGGTCCAGGAACCGTTCCATGCAGAAATACCTAAAGACCGGCCGGAACTTCGTGCACACCTCGTTGTAGGCCTGCAGCTTCTCGTCGAACGCAAGTCTCTGAGCGTCCTGCGCCCAACAAAAAAATCACAGCTGTGAGTTCTGAACCTACAACAAGCAGCATGACGTAAACAAATCCCTCAGCTGTATTGTATGCGTTTCTCTTTCAGCTCCGCCATACCATCATCTTCCTTCGGCAGGCTAGGCTGGTCAAATCTTGGGGTCGGAAGCGTTTGTGAGCTCCTTTGTTGGCATCCACCAGAAACTCCCCGATGGGCACCGTCCCAGAGCACCACTCTAACACGCCACTGCGCTGCGAGAAAGGCACCACCTGGAATCAAGTGAGCAGACGTTTTTGGTTGTTTTTAAGCAACAAAGCGAAAAAGAGATAAAAGCAAACGTGAAACAGAGCCACATGTGTGCGTTCATCGGGGAACCTTGTATCGTCTGATGTTGAGCTTCCTCTTGCGAGTGTCTGTATTGCGCTGCAGCAGCATGGAGCACATGCCAAAGACCTGCTGCATCACCGTGTCCTGTCGCAGGTCGTCCTGACCCTGTTTGCATTAAAACACTAAAATCACTTTAAATCATTTAATACAATTGCATGGATCGATACAATATTGCCATGCAAAAGCTTTTTTTTCTCCACTGCCCCATCAAACACAATTTTAACTCCATCACGTCCGGGTCTTTTCCACTTTCTTCATCCTATTTTGCTGACTGTTGTTCAACTTTCTCAAATGAGTTTAATATTAATGCAAAATAAGCACACAGATAGAAAATTATTACGTTTCACCACAACTCTCCCAAGCGGTAACTTATTAGCCTGCAGTTGTCTGTCAAATGCTTCTGCAAACACAAACATGCTAAAGAATGTTTTCATTGTAAAGGAGTGAAAGCACGTTTGTCCTGGTGCAAAAACAGGAGTCATTGTTAGCAAAGGCCAAAGCTACGTGGAAAAAACTCAAGTTTAAAATGTGAGCACCATCCCGTCAGGGCTGGCCAGACTGTAACGGCACACGAGAAGAGATTTGCTTAGAAGGACAAACAAATGACAGAAGAAAAAAAAAAAAAGCATGTTACACAAACTCACCTGCACTTATCGAGGCCGTCAAAAGGAAACGTAAGACACACACAAACGCACGCACGCACGCTTACTTTGACCAGCTGTCTCCTGCTCTTGCCGTCAGAGCCGACGCAGTCGATGATCTTGGGCAGGTTGACTCCTCCGGCCAGGTGATAGTGCGGCACGAAGGACCTGACAGTCACCAGGTTTTCATAGCAACCAGACGGATCCACCTGTTTACACGATAAATGCGAGCCAAATAATTCGATCAAGCCAATCAAAACATTACACTGTACACTAAACATGGATCCACCCCGTAACACTCACACGACAACTCTGAACGTTCTCTCTCTATTTGTGTTTTTAAGCTGTTGTTCTACCTTAATTTCCATCGTGGGTATGACGACCTCCTCAACGTCTCGAATTTGCAAGATGGGCTGATCGGCGGGAATGGGGATAGCCTCTGAAAGGAAACATGGATGTCTAAGCAGCGGACATTTAATACACACAACCACAACATTTACTTCTGAAACGGTATAACTGCACCAGGTTTGGTAGCAAAGAAACAGCTGAGTGGACCTGAGCACTCAGGTCCACTCAGCTGGTCATAAATTACAATATCATCATAAAGTTGATTTACTTCACTAATTCCATTCAAAAGCTGAAACGTGTATAACATATACATTCATTCCACACAGACTGATATTTTTCAAGTGTTTATTTCTTTTCATTTTGATGATTATAACTGACAACTAATGAAAACCCCAAATTCAGTATCTCAGGATATTAGAATATTACTTCAGACCAATACAAAGAAAAGATTTTTAGAAATCTTGGCCAACTGAAAAGTATGAACATGAGCAGTATGAGTATGTACAGCACTCAGTACTTAGTTGGGGCTCCGTTTGCCTGAATTACTGCAGCAATGCGGCGTGGATCCGATCGGTCTGTGGCTCTGCTTAGGTGTTATAAGAACCCAGGTTGCTCTGATGGTGGCCTTCAGCTCTTCTGCATTGTTGGCTCTGGCATATCACATCTTCTTCTTCACCCATAGATTTTCTATGGGGTTAAGGTCAGGTGAGTTTGCTGGCCAATTAAAAACAGGGACACCATGGTCCTTGAACCAGGTACTGGTAGCTTTGGCACTGTGTGCAGGCGCCACGTGATGTTGGAAAATGAAATGTGCATCTCCATAAAGTTGGTCAGCAGCAGGAAGCATGAAGAGCTCTAAAACTTCCTGGTATACGGCTGAGCTGAAACACAGTGGAGCAGCACCAGCAGATGACATGGCACCCCAAACATTACTGACTGTGGAAACGTCACACTGGACCTCAAGCACTGTGGATTGTGTGCCTCTCCTCTCTTCCTCCAGACTCTGGGACCCTGATTTCCAAAGGAAATGCAGAATTGACTCATCAGAGAACATAACCTGGGCCCACTCAGCAGCAGTCCAGTCCTTTCTGTCTTCAGCCCAGGCGAGACGCTTCTGACGCCGTCTGTTGTTCAAGAGCAGCTCGACACGAGGACTGCGGCAGCTGAAAGTCCTGCACACGTGTGTGCGTAGTGGTTCTTGAAGCACCGACTCCAGCTGCAGTCCACTCTTTGTGAATCTCCCCCACATCTTTGAGTGGGTTTGGTTCACAGTCCTCTCCAGGGTGCAGTTATCCCTCTGACTTGGACACTTTTTCCATCACATCTTTTCCTTCCCATCGCCTCTCTATTAATGTGCTTGGACACAGAGCTCTGTGAACACACAGCCTCTTTTGCAGTGAACTTTTGTGTCTTGCCCTCCTTGTGCAGCTGTTAATGGTCGTCTTTTAGACAACTGTCAAGTCAGCAGTCTTCCCCATGACTGTGTAGCCTACAGAACTAGACTGAGATCATCTAAAGGCCTTTGCAGGTCTTTGGAGGTAATTGTGTGGCACCGGGTGTCTTCAGTATTGAACCTTTTCACAATATTCTAATATTCTGAGATACTGAATTTGGGGTTTTCATTAGTTGTCAGTTATAATCATCAAAATGAAAAGAAATAAACACTTGAAATATATCAGTCTGTGTGGAATGAGTGTATACATTATACATGTTTCAGTGTTTGAATGGAATTAGTGAAATAAATCAACTTTATGATGATAATCTAATTTTATGACCAGCGCCTGTACGTGCAGAAAAGTCTTCATCCCTTTACGACCACAGTATACCGATCCTCTAACGCCTGCTCCCAGCAGGGCAGCGCACCACGGCACAAAGCTCAAATCATCTCCAACTGGCTTCATGAACATGACACTGACTCAGATGTCCTCCACAGTCACCAGCTCTCAGTCCAATGGAGCACCTCTGTGATGTGGTGAAACCGACGACTCACATCATGGAGCCGCAGCCAACAAATCTGCACCGTGTCAACGTGGACCAAAACCTTGCGCCCTGTTGAATCTGTGCCAGAATTAAAGCAGCTCTGATCCTAAAAGGTGCTTCAACCCACTGCTCACATGGTGTACCTAATAAAGTGGCCAGTGAGCGAATAAAGCATCAGTTTAACTCACTCTTCTCCGTTTTGTGTCTGCTAGCATCCATGTAAGCCAGAGTTATGTAGGCATCACACAGGCGCTCGATCCCTCGGATCATCTCGCCTCGCTTCTTCCTGATGGTGGTGATGATCTTCCGAGCGACATCCGAACGCTCCTGAACGAGGGCGAACATGACATGGAAACACATTTTATTAAAAAACAAACACACCAGGTGCTTCTTTTTTCTGTCATGTACCACGTTGCTCAATTCACACAGCCAAAGTCTCGAACGACAACACCGCCGTCCTCGTTTAATGCAAACGCGTTAAAACACAGCGCCACACGATGTTGAGAATCATGTACTAGTATGAAAATGGATGGAAGCGTCACACACACCAGATCAAATTGCGAGAGCTGTCGCGTAGCACTCTTAGACTGCCGGGACCGGCAAAAGTTCTCGTCTTTGTTGGCGTTGACCAGGGCGAAGATGATGAAGAGCGTGTGGTGAGGGTGCTGCAGGGATGCTCGGCATATCAGCTATGAGGAGAGACGAGTACAGACGATAAACTGGACGTGGCTGCAGCTAACCTTTTATATAATGCGGTTTGACGCGCACAACGATGAATAAAAGAGCTGCGTTACCTCATTGAGGACATCGTGGAATCCCGTATCCTCGGCGACGCCGGTTGCCATCTTGGTTCCCATGCGGGCGGCCAGCTGATACATGAGAGGCAGAAACTTGTAGGACGGGATCCGTTTCACCCCTTTCTGTAACACACAGCAGGTGGGAAAATAAAAAGCTTTGTCCGATTATATTCCTAAGATTGAGCGCAGAAATGTGAACGTTTTACTGACCTTCATCATCTCATTTACATCTTTAATGTCGGCATTTTCCAGCCAGAGGGAAGCCAGCCGGAAGACCCAGGTGTCGTGCTCCTCCCCCTGCTCCAGACACTGGATGTAATTCTCCACAGCCTTACACAGAAAGCGTTTTCTGTCCGTTCGCAGGTTGGACAGGGCTTTTTCATCCAGCTCCAGCTCTCTTTGCACTTTTATTGTGTACCTGTGAAATCACACAAAGGCAGGCTGGAAACAGTGCTTCACTTGTTCTCTGGTGTAGCCGGGCCTCAGCGCAAATGCAATGCATTTAGTTTAGAGACTGAGGATTGAGCTTTAAATGTGCGCATCAACCTGTTGGAAGTCACTTTGTGCTCCTTAATCAAGCCCACTTCCTCCTTGGCCTTTTCCAGCAGCGCCTGTTTGTTCTCGAACTCAGACGAGTTCATGTATTTGTCGATGCTCTGGTACTGAGCGTCAGAGAAGCGGGCCAGGGACAAAAATGCCTCAGTCCGCTGGTTCTGGAGCCTGGAGTCCCCAAGTCCCGACTCTTCCTCTATCACCTCCACTGCCTGAGCACAGATGAGACCTTTATTAAGTTCAACAGTACAGGGGTGTTCTCACGTGAGGAAACAAATATCAGCATGGCCTGATTCCGGCGTGTAAAACACACACAGACACACACATCAATGATTTGATTTTGCCTGTATGAATGTGGAGTAGCCAGAGGACATACAGTGTAAACTTGCAGACGTTTAATATTCATGCCTTCGCCTGCTCCTAATTTGTCTGGACATAAATAAATTATTCATGTGAGGGTGAGCGTGTGTGGTGCCAGGGCGACGGGTAATAAACCATTCATTTCTCTAGTGATCCCTGCTGTGTGTGTGGATTTTAGGCTGTTTGAAACTTTTTAGATTCCTGTGTTGGCCGCTCTTCTTCACACGAAAAGGAAAATACCAGAAAATAATTCTTAACTGGAGCCACTTCGTTAAGTCCAGGAACTGTGGATGAAAATGCTTGAGCTGGGTGATAACAAGCCAAAATTCTGCCCTTTGAATCTTTTAGTAAAGCTTCGACTGCTCATGCCAAAAGCTTCTTCTTCTTACCCTCTCCAGGTAATTCTCCAGTATTACTCCAGGACTTTCCAGGCAGGTTTCTGCCAGCCAGTTACCACACAGCCTGAGGCACTCGGTGTAGACTGGTGCTAATGCAGGATTTAACACCACCTGTGCAACACACATCAAACCAGCTCAGTGTTCCATCTTGATATTTGGGATTTAACTAAGCTAATCTTACTGTGTTGCATTAGTTACAACACAGCGTTATGAGTCCGTCTGACCTTTTCCTCTAGGCTGTGTATCATCTGTTTCAGCAGGCCCAGAGCCAGACCCTGCTCTCCTTTTGCCCAGAAAACCTGGGCTTCCTCCAGTTGCCACGATGACACAGGTAGCGACGCACAGGTCCTCCCACCGCCGGCATGCTGCTTCATCTGGTAGACAGCACGCTCTGCCAGCTGGACAGAGGTTTCAGGTAACCTTCATATGATATTCACTTGGTAGATGACTGGAAAACAGTGCTTTAAACCTTCACGTGTGGATATTTACCTGCGTGTTTCCAGCCTTGCGAGCTAACCGGCACAAGTCCATGAGATGGTCAGTGAGGACAGAGGTGAGGTACTGACTGCTGTCGGGCTCTCCCACCCCGGACAACAGGGTGTGCTGGGCCACAGAGCGGACAGCTAGAATGGGCTCCACCAAAGCAAAGTCACTGTCAACAAGGAGCTGAGAGTGGTGCCGCCACCGGCTATAAACGTCTTTCAGGGTGAGGTCTGAGAAGGGCCTGATGTTAAAAAAGTTAAAATATTAGTAAGTTCAGAGGAGACCCCCAGCGTGTTACCGACTGCATGACACAATTCTGCCTGAGTCACCTGGAGAACAGCTCTTTAACGCTCTCCAGCTCTCTGATGCTCTGCAGGTTCCTGAGAGCTGGATACAGAGATGACACAGCCTCCAGACTGCCTTTGCACAGCTCTTCCACCTCAGCAGCCCTGCAGAAATGCATAAGCATTATAAAACCGATAGAAAGCTGTTGTACTGGAAGGTAAAAGTCTGCATTTTGTCCGCCGCACCTGGCCTGTTTCAGAGTTTCATCAAATATGGAGAACTCTTTGTTCCTGAGTGCTTGCAGGGCACAAAACACAGATTCGTGAAAGCCAGGATTGGATTTTTCACTCCTGCAGCAGCAAGACAAAAAAAAAAATTACCTTCTAACGGTGAGATTGTAGTTGTGTTTCATGCAGCAGATGCTTCCCTCACCTTTCTGACAGCTCAAAATCCCACTGGGTGTTCCTCCAGGCTGCTTGAAAGCGAAGATCCCGCAGCTCAGCTCCCCACTCGACCCCTTCGCTCTCGAGACCCCTCATGTAGGTGGCCAGGATGCTGCTTAGACCGAAGTTCTGCAGACCCTGTCGGCATAAGATTAAAGAAACCGTGTTACAGCGCACTTAATATATGAGACAAAAGATTTTAATATTAAACAATCTTCATCATAGTTTCGTTTCAATCGTACCTCCACGATGCCCACTTGCCGAGTGACCTCAGGCAGGGAACAGTGAAGGTCGTAGGAGGTCAGGGCCCTTCCCCACATAGCTTCGTGTTCATAGGTGCGAATCCTGTAAATTCACGTAGCAAAACAGCATCAGCAGGTCTGATAATGACTGAAGCCCAATGAGGAATAACTGACCATGTGAAAGATCTAACTGAAATTTTCGACCTCGTCAGGGGGCTGGTCATGGTCTCGCCACCACAGCCGTACAGACTATCGGGCTCTCCGATGCTGCGATACACCTCGATCAGCAGCTCCTATAAATATGCAAAAAAGAGTCACAGTCAGGAAAGAAGAACAAAAAATTATTTTGAAAACATGAAATAGCTGACGCGTGATAATGATGATACGTGAAAATGCAGGATTGGCTTCGACGGCAGTGCATTTCCTCGAGGCTGTTTGGACATTAAACACCACTTTTGTTGTGGTGAAGGAGCCTGAGGTGGTGTGTACGGTCGAGAAGCACTCCCCTAGATGCAGCTGGGATCACTTCATACACTGTTCAGACTCTGGAAGCAGTTTCCTGGAGAGAGGTACTACTCTAGAGTTGCCTTTGGTGAGGGGCATACTTGTATCCTCCCCAGTTAGGTGCCTGTACTCTGGGGTTTTTCTCGGTGGGTCAAAGGGTTACTTTCCTGCAGCTTCAGGCCGAACTGACGGTGTGATGAGTTGTTGCTAAGGTTTTGGAAGATGCCCAAGCTGTGGACATCCGTCCCCACTGGGGACTTCAACACTCACGTGTACTTGTAGAAGTAACTGGGAAGTACCGCCTACCTGACCTAAACCGTAGCAGTGTTCTGCTGTTGGACACCTGTGCTAACCACAGTTTGTCCATAATGACCACCACATTCACGCATAAGGGTGTCCCCTAAGTGCCCGTGGCACCAAATAGCCCAGGCTGCAGGTAAGAGCATCATTTTCATAATCATATCATCGGCTGAATGTGTTAAGACACTCAAGTGAAGCAAAGACCTGATGTCAAAGGAGGATGCTGGACAAACCAGGGTACCCAATTGTAGTGAGGGTGTGCTGGGAGCATCTGGGCGGGGAGAAGGAAGTCTGGGCTTCCTGCTTAGACTGTTACCATAGCAACCCAGAGAAGCAGAAAATAGATGGATGGGCTTTTCTCCTCCCATATTTCAATCTATGTATGCCTGTGACGCTCCATGAACCTTTATATTTGTGTTCTTAGCCAAACAAATAAAACTGATTTGATCTGATGTTGTTCGTTTAGAAAACAAAACAGCCGGCGTAACTCTGTACGCAACATGAAGAACCAACCTGCAGACTGATATTGGCGTCTTCCATGCTCTTCGTGGTCAGGCTGGAGATCGTGAAGGTTTGGCTGTTCTCTTCAAAATTGATTTTCCGCGTTGCTCTGGAGTTGGTTCTGCAGTTACGGGACATGAATGGATCAAAAATGAAAAACTGGATAAAGCCTTCACGTTTTTTTCTTTTACATTGCCGTTTTAATCGAGCCGTTGCATACCTGCGACTTTCCTCCATGTTGGCTTTGATCTTGTCCACATAGATCTCGGTGTACAGCAGGGCGGTGAAGTGAGCTGAGCAGGACTGAGCGGCTTTGGCCACCTCCAGGTAGTTCAGCTCCAGCCAGAAGTTCGAGTCGCACACTGTGCTGCAAGATGTTCTGCAAGAAGGCAAAGCTCAACATTCACACTGCAGCAAGTTTACTAGTGCAGAGACACGAGCAGATCCGATCCAATAACATCGGACTACAAACCTGTCAGCTTCCAGTGGCCTCTGTTGGTGTCTGAGATAGTCAATAACTGCAAGCATGGTACGCAGAGAGGTCTTATCGTGCACGCCCTGGCTCGCAGTGTCGGACTCTGTAGAGAATAACATAGAAGCTCATCTCAAAGCAAACAAGCACTAAATATGATCTACCGCCCACGGTCAAAAAATAAGGAATAGGATCAGTATTATTTGTCACAGATTCAAAGTCACCAGAGTCAGACGTGAGAGGAGTGGCGGAGCGACTCGAGGCCTGAGCGCTTCTGCAACAAAAGCTGAAAAAGTCCTGAATGTGGGAGGAGAGCAAGTCCCTAAACGACCCATCGGAGTCATCCAGAAGAACGGAGTGAATGATGAGAGGCAGTAACCTCTGACAGCAGTCCACCCACTCCTAAACATTGAGAGAGAACAACGGAGAGACACAGAAGGAAGGAATAAGGTGGAGTGGGATGTACTGGTGTGAGCATGACTGCAAATGTTAAATAATTCAGCACAAACTAAAAAGAACAATTTATTTTCTCTTCTAGTTTGAATTTTTTTAATTTAAAAAAATGCAGAATTCTGGTTGAGCAATGTAGTCATTCGACTTCTAAACAACTCACCAGGCAGAGTGGTCGGGACAAAAGCAGAGCCTCACACCTGACCCCTCCGCTGTCCAGCAGCGCTGTGCACAGAGCCTTCAGCCAGCTCTTATGGCTGCCCGCCTGGGGAATCCAAAACTCCTGGCTCTTCAGGTTTCCTCTGGCCTCTGTGCTCTCCTTGGCAGCCACAGCAACCACCTGACCGAGGACGGCGGCCAGTAATCAGATGCATGAGCTTGGCGTGAGCTCCCGTGAGGTCATTTGCAGACACACATGTACAAACGTCTAAAACCCACCTTGTTCTTGGCCGTTCTGAATGGATTAAGGTAAGTCAGCATGGGGTCTCTGTTCCCTTTGTGTTGCTCCCAAAAGTCGACTCCCGACTGAGTTGCGAGGATGTTCTTCAGGCACTGAGCTGCTGCCCGTCTGACCTCGATTCTGGCAAACAAGCACAGCACAGAGCACATCAGCTTTTCCATTCTCGTAAGTTAAAACGTGATAGCTACAGAATTTCAGGAGTCAGCGTACCGCTGCTGAGTGAGCGCATCGTTCATGCAGTTGAGGACGATGTAAAGACACTGAGACTCGGTGGATTTGAAAAGGGAGACGGCTTTTTCATACAGGGGTTCTCTGCCATGGAGAAGGGCGATGTTGGACAAGTCTACTGGGCCCAGTTCTCCGAAACAGCTGCCTGCCGCCTCTGCAGCACAAGGACCGAGCTATGAAAGCACTGCCAAAACTGAAACGAATCAAAGTGCTGACATGGAAGACCACACAGCTTTGATTTGTTTTACCCTGAATGTCAGCACCTCCAGGGTGGCCGGCTGCTAGTTTACAGAGCTGCAGCAGATTGAGGACCAGCTTCACCAGCACACTGTCGCTCGCGTCGGCTAAAAAGGGCGACAAGGATAGGAAACATTTACATGCAGTCGTTCTCACGCAGAAACCACGCTTCCTCCTTTAGCATCATACCGTGGCACTCTTTAAGAAGCTCTCTGATTGGTCCTTTGTTGTCATGCAGCTGTCTGGTGAGCTCCTTTAACCCTTCGAGTCTAGTCAGAGGTAAGGAGTCGCAGGACGCCACTGACAGGAAGTGGGCGATCTCCTGCAGGCGGGATAATTAAAATTCTATCACTCTCTGTATCAAGATGATGAGAGAAGATCTAAATGGACTTTCAAAGCGAGGACATTATGTTTCCACGTGTATCTGCTGCTTTTACCTGTCTCAGACTGAAGGTGCCAGTGTTATATTTGAGTTTGTGCTGTACAGCCCGCAGCTCTCGGAATTCAGCGATATCAGGGAAAGGCTCTAACCCTCTGATGGCTTCCTTTAACGTCTGCTGATTCTCTATGACCAGAAACTGCAGCAGACTCAGAACCTTCAGGGCAAAACGAGGATTCAAAAATCAAAATCATGCACGCTGAAAAGGAACCACAGTTATTCGAAGACAGAGATATTAAATAAAGAGTTTGTGGAGTTTGTTATTAGCGAACAGTTGATCCTTCCGTCTGTCCACAAAAAGACCCAGACTGTCTTCCTCCCATAACCCCAACCGCTCTGATGACAGCCCCTCCCTAAACCTGGTTCTGCCAGAGGTTTCTTCCTGTTAAAAAGGAGCTTTTCCTTCCCGCTGTCGCCAAAGCTTGCTCATAGGGCGTCATATGATTGTTGGGCTTCTCGTAACATGAGGACGACCCACATTCTTGAGTTTCCACTGGTATGCTTGTTTGTTTAAGTGTCACATTGTTATGAATTATGGGTAATCAGGTACGGTCTGCAGAAATCCAGACTTACAGAAAGTGTGAGTGAAGGGCTTAAAATGTCTGCAGGAGACCCTAATGCACTTCACAACTGGAGTGTTGACGCCTGAGTGTGAATCATAAACACATTTGTGTGTACTTTCCACAGATGGTGCATAAGTATCAAGCAGTACACAAGTGCATGTATAAGTAATATATGGCCGTGTGCAAAAGCAAACTGATCCTCATTTCTTTATATTTTGCTTACAAGGAGAGACTTTCTTACGATATTTTAAAGTAGTGTTCATTGACAGCTCTCTAGCTTTCTGAAGGTCTTTCATGGTTTTTAATTGGCCAATATTTCACTTGCTTACAGTCCAGTGCTTGTACCTTACCATTTTCAGAAGAAAGCTTTGGATTTTTTTGGTAAGCTGATTAACACTGACCCATGAATCATTCAACTGATGAACCAGTGTTGTGCATACACATAAAAGACAACTTGGCAAAGAATCAATTTTAAATTGCATGTTTAGGCACTTTGGTACTAGCGGCCTGTCACAAAAACCCATCATCAGTCCCAGTTTCTAGTTGAGTACAGTCTGGCAGGCATAAAATAAAAAATTTGCACCAACAAGGTGATTCCCAAAGATCTATTGGCTGAAAACTTGTGGAGTGAAGGACAAAAGGTCACGGCAGATGGCCCCGCCCCTCCCTGAGCCTGGTTCTGCTGGAGGTTTCTTCCTGTTAAAAGGGAGTTTTTCCTTCCCACTGTCGCCAAAGTGCTTGCTCATAGGGGGTCATATGATTGTTGGGTTTTTCTCTGTACGTATTATTGAAGGGTCTACCGTACATTATATAGCGCCATGAGGCGACTGTTGTTGTGATTTGGTGCTGTGTAAATAAAACTGAATTGAAACCAAATTGAAAAAGAGGAAGTGGCATTCCTAAAAACTGTCTTTCCCATTTTCCTAACAAAATATTAAGAACTTATGGGTGGCTCAAGAGTTTTGCACAGTTCTATATGCTGTGCACCAAATACATTCAACAAACACCACGCTTTGGCATGCACTTACCTGCTCGGAGATGGAGGGTCGGATGGTCACCTGAGTAGTTAGAGTTCCAATGATGACCTGTAGGTGGCAGGCCAGAGCATCATCACAGACCTGCAGGGACACGTGACACACGGAGGCCAGCAGGTCACAGCACAGACAGAGGCTGCGGGTAGAAACCTCATCACACTGAACTGGTCTGTGGACGGCAGGAAAAACGTGTTTGTGTATATACAGCACAATGTGTGTGAAATGTATACAAAATGTTCCGTAACCTAGCCTAAAACCGCGCTACTAATGTAGCTACGGTATGTTAGCTACAATTTCTAGCCTGTTTTTGGTGGTAAATG
>VURO01016497.1:10816-30673 GCA_015108175.1 Pelvicachromis taeniatus
AAATTTACAAAAAAAAAAAAATTTTATTTTTAATTAAAAAAAAAAAAAAAAAAAAAAAAAAAGAATAAAGAAAGTATAAAAAGTAATACCACAGATTTTTGGGGGAGGATTAACTGAAGTGCTTTTGTCTTGCTCTTTAATTTTGCTGTTTGAAATTTGAAGTTCCCGACTGAGCTGATGGACTGAAAAACTTCAAAATTCATTCACTTTTTGAACTTCAAAATCTCAGCGTGAGTCCAGGGTACAATTACAGGTATTCAAATATCGTTTTAATAATTAGTTTTAGTCAATACCTTTTTGATTGCTCATGCTCAAATGCCTTTTTTTTTTTTGGTTAAAGGTGAAGGGTGCATCAGTTTGACTTTTATATTGATATGCATGAGCTACTTAACAATAACAGTCCAGTTCAAACAACGAGAGCCAACTTCTGCTCATTGAGAGTCCATAACAAAGTATTTGTTGTTCCTTGCTGGAGTCATTTTCTAGTCTGCTTAAAGTGCATCCGAATCAAGCCGGGGGTAGGCTGATGTATAATGTTTAAAAATGTCCAATTATTTTTTTGTCTGACTGCCACTGCATCAGCAATACTTCTCTGAGCAGAAAGACCCCCTTTAACAGCCAGCAGGAGGGTGTAAGTGACATACAGCAGCGCAGGGGGTGCAGTATCACTCACGGTCAAGATCATGATTTTTGCATTGAATCACAACATGAACACAACTGTTCAAATGGCCCATGTGTGAAGTATCTCATCATGTTCACCTGCTGTTGCTGGACTTGTGTGTGTAGAGTGAGTTTCTACAGAGTAAAAATCTCCCAGTTGAAACTGTGAAAAAGTTGATCTCGGCTCTTTGACTCAAACTTGTGCGGCTTTGTTGTCTGTAATCACGTTTCTGTAGCGATGGCTGGAAAAATGACTCTTGGGCTTCTCCAAAAAAAACTGACAGCGGCTGGTCATTTGGTAAGAGCTTCTGTTATTTGTACAGACCATGAGATGTCTCTGGACATTTTGCAACTCTGCTCTAATGTTTGTGCTGTTATGTTGTTTGTTCAGTTTCCCCCTGCTTGCATTTGCAGACTTCCTTAAAATCCCCTGCTGAGCCTCTTTGTTTTATCAAACTGCTTGTTTTAACAGAGAGATTTTTTTTCTAATTCTCTTCACAACAATTGGCAAAGAAAGTTGATGAAATGACAATTTCATAGTAACTTTGCTGTTCTCATTGCTTTTCCCTCACATACGTGCTTAATTAATGAGGTCAGCGGTATAGTGGCTTGAGGTGATATCTGTTGCAGAAGTGAGTTAATAATGTATTTAACTTTGAATATGTCTGGAAAAAAAATGTTCCCGAAGCATAATTATGTGCTCTGATATTTACCATAGCTTATCAGCATTCTGTTTCTAAAAAAAAAAAAACAATTTTATAAATTAAAATCCAGTAAGCTATAAGAAGGCAGTCTTTTATTTCTATTGTATTTTCATTACAAATTCAAGTAGCAATTCTAACAATTGATACAATTCTGCTTGTGCTGATGGCAGAAACCCTAAGACTATAAGACTAGTTTGGATATGAATCATTACATCATTTTATCATGTCTTACTTCATTAAGTAACAGTCGCATTTCAAAACAATTGGTGTTTATTGGATTCCAGCTGTTGCTAAGACACATCGAATGCAGAATTATGGTCTGTCTCCTCACCATTAACAGAGATTTCCATATGCTTGCTCCAGATGCCCAGTGTCTCTACTTCTCGCTCATTATCTGCTCTCTGTTTACAAGCTGGCAGAGAGGCAATCATATCTCATTCCAAGTGCAGCTGGAAACATTTTGATATTCAGCTGTCCATTTATTTTAAGTGTATGCTTTGCTCATTACAAACACCTCTTATTCTTTCATTATAGGTAATAAGATGTTATCAGATATTATCTGTGCAGAATACTGATGTACTCAATAAATGGATATCTGTTTCTCAGAGCACTTTAAAAATATTTCCACGTCAAACAGCAGCAATAATGAATAGGAAATGGGAAAAATTTACACTTAAATAACACATCGGATCGGAGTGAACAAAATATTCAAGTTGTAAATCTTTATAGATATACACTGTGCAATGTATTGAAAGCAAAATGGCATGCCAACAGTCACTGGAAACCAAAATCACCAAGCCTTTGAGGGCTGGATTCAAAACCACACAAAAAATCAAAGCTGAAAACAGAATGCATGTCACAGTGTGGCTCAGTAATGTGTATGGCCTCTACTTGCACTTCCAACAGCATTTGGGTATGCTCCTAATGTGATGGTGTCATGGAGGATCTCCACCCAGGCCTGGACCAGAACAAGGGATATTTCAATCTGATATTTGGATCAGCCTTCACTCAGATACTGACTCAAAGAGCTGTATTAAAGATAAATATGACAATGAGCCAATCCACAGTCTGACCCGTTCATTTTGGTTCTGTATAGTTCTCCGTTTACTTTGCCTTGCAGCAACATCAAGCGGCAGATAATCAGTTGATGCTAACAGCAGTAATACAGCAGAGTGGAGGTATTTCAAACTGCTACATGAACAGCTTCTATTTGTATGTTTTTGTGCAACTTGTGGTCAAAGTGAGCCGACATGAGTGAAAAGATTTGACGAAAATGACGCTTTCTCTCACTCACTAGCTCATTAGTACAATTAAGTTAGATGAACAACACCAGCACATGTGTTATTTTTTAACTGCATTTATTCTTTACCTGCTTTCTGTCATAACTCTGTGTTTATGTTTTGTTTTCTTCTGGTTCTATGATTTAGTGGTTTTCATGGTTTTGTCATTTGTATTTCTAGTTACCTTAGTTATTCTTTAGAGACTTTCCAGCCCTTACGTTTTGTCAGTGTGCCTACCTTGTGTTCCTTGTGGTACATCTAGAGTCCTCGCTTCTATGTTCATGTATTTCCTTTGACAGTCTCATGCCCTGCGTCAGTGTATTCTGTCTGATTATGTTCAGCTGTGTTCCCTGCCTGTTTGTCATTTCCTCGTTTCCCTCTGTGTGTATTTGTGTTCGCCTCCATTCCTCGTCAGATAATCTGCGTTTTCCTGCGTGTTTCATGTCTCAGGCTCCTCGTTCCCGGTTTCAGGTTTTAGTTCTGTTTTCTTCGTTCCACGTGTTCTTTTCTTTAGCTTTTCCCAGTTTAGGTTTTCTTTTGTGTTTTCAGTTCTCAGTTTGCCTCTTACTTTGTAGTGTTGTGTCCAGCCAATAATAAAGGCTCGCTTTTTGTTTAACGTTCAGCTCCACTCCATTTTGTCTGTGCTTGGGTTCTCTCGCTCTCATTTCCACATGGTTTGCGTCATGAACTGTGACACTTTCATTTATTATTTTACAAATACAAATGAAAAAAATCAGGAAATACCATTCGATATATTTATTTGTTACATTTTATTTTGTAAGTTAAAGTCATTTTAAGTGTAGTGTTAAGTTTCCTTGCACATAAAGTTATTAAATTAATGATTGTAAAATTATTCCCATTGTCTTTCTCACACTAGGAGACAGATTATTAATTTAATGTTGATATAGGACCATTACTCAGTGTTGGCAGATACTTGTAGTCAACCAGTAAAAATTGGAATGGGACGTCCCTCTTTGGTGCTTCAGTCTGAACAATCAGCAGATGCACAAATCCGTAATACATCCGAGGTTATCGGTTGGACTCAGGTCTGGTGAGGGTGAGTAAGCGGCATCAATATCATCATCATCCAGAAACTGCCAAGACAATTTGGCAACCCAGAACCCACTGCACCAGCAAGGTGTGACAGTGGGTCTGAAGATTTCATCCCTATACCTAAAAGCAATCACGGTATCACTCGCTAGCACATGGAGGTCTGTGTGGCCTTGGAGGATATGCCCCAAGGCCTTTTCTGACTCAATGCCAAACCAGCCATGCTGTTTGCCGTATTGTCTCTAGTCTTTCAGATATTTAACATGCATTCAGTCTGAACCTGCTTTTATCTGTGGAAAGAACATGGAGCCAGCGGCAGGCGTGCAAGTTCTGTGTTATTGGTTAAACACCGATCAAGCCATTCCTGGTGCTAGGCTGTGACTCATACTCATGAAATCTGTTTCTGGTAGTCTGGTCAGAATCAGATACCATAAGTACTCTGCTCCTCTTGTAGGGCTTTGGTTGTGGCTGTTCTACTTTGCACACAGGAGCAGATAGTGTTCGTGTTGTGTGGTTCATGCCCTTCCGCTGGACTGTCTGTGTTGGCTAGTCATATGATGGCAGAGTACTGCCTGCCAGTATTGACAAAGATCCCAACAAAAACCAAAACTAGAGAAAAATCCTTCACTTACAGAGCAATGGTCTGTAGCATCCACCTGGAAAGCCATTCACTTGTTGGGGTTCGTCTTGTTGTTGCTGCTACATTGTGGTTGTTGTCACTTTTTGCACCAAAGAAGATTAAATGAATTAATTTATTCATTCTTTAATACAAACCATGCCAATGCCAGCACAACAGTGACAACACAGTACCATTAATCCATTTATCCACTCAAATTGTTGGGCATGTCGCACTAGTGAGGCAGTGAAAAATACAGTGAATGAATATGAGTTCCTTTGTTTTGTTTTTCCAAGTAAAAAATTACATGTTTTTTTTTTGTTTTTTTTTTAAGACCGATAAAATGATCAGATGTGAAATTTGCTGAAAATTTTTAGTTAGAAGAAAAACTTTATCAAACCTGCGGGAGCTGGAGTTTGGTCAAGAGCAGTCAAAATACCTGCAGAGAGGTGCAGCCATCCCCTTAATACACACTAAATGTGATAACAGTGGATTATGATTATTCCAATACTATTTAGATTTAACTTATTCAAGTGACCTATTTTTCTGTGATGACAAACCTGTTGGTTCAACCAACAAAGGTGTTGATTTATTGTGTATAGTAAAAAGAACTTGGTTTACTAAGGAAGGCTAGTATGCGCACACACACGCACACGCAAAGACAATTTTATCAATTCATTTGCAAGTTCAGGGGACTTTGACTAAAAAATTTCATCAGATAATGGAACAACAATTAATATCTGCTGAATGTTTTTATTCTTTTCCCAAATTATTTTTTCCAATTACAGCCTGGAAACAGATTGGCATCTTTATCTACTTTAAAAAGTAAAAGTACATTTATTAAAAATTATATTGTTGCTGAAGTTTAGATTTGTAACAAAGAAATACAAAAATACATAAACCCAATTTTAAAGGCTATCAAATTCTGGAGTTTCTCAGGTTTTGAACCTAAATAACCATGGACACAAAGCAACATTCAACTGTTATTTTACAGTGACCTGCAATTAAATACATTTAAAACAACAGGGCGCCAAAGACAAAATGCAATCATTGTGTTTTAAAATAAATTCATGACATTTCTACATGAATATTTTACAAATTTGTCATATTTGAAGCAATTTGGCCTGTTTTTCATAATGGCCCCATTCTTCTTCTTTCTTGTACGAAGCCTGCAAAGCCCATCATCAGTCCATTGCTTTTAAAGAGCATGTGACCAATAACAAGACTGTGCTCAATTAGAAGAGCTCTTTCTCCAAGCGAGGCGGATAAGTTTGACCCTGCTGTGAGAGAAATTAAAGGCCAGGGCTGTTAGTTTCCACTGCCTTCCCTTCTTCCTTGGATCCTTTGTTCTTGCATCCTTTTCTGCGGTAAGGAAAAGGATGCAGTATGTGTTGTCTCTTTTTCCCTCTATTTTTTTATGCCTTCATCATTACTTTTTCTGCTCTTGTGCTTTATTTCATACTCTTCCAACTCTCCATCGCCCCTCCTCTTGCATTTTTACCACTGCCTTTGTTTTGTTTTGCCTTTGAAATTTGCGCCTTACAGTGTGATAATAAGCTGTCTGTCTAGGGGTGCAATGGCACCCAAGAGTCACTTTCAGTGTTTGTGCGTCTGGATGTGTGAGCTTGGGTATGTGCGACAAAAAAGACAGCTGACTATTTGTACTAAAGTGCCACAGTCCCCTTCCGTGTGTGTGTGTGTGTTTGTGTGTGAATGCAGACATATAATTGTCTGCAAATGTGTGTTGCGTGTGGACGTGAAGAAAAGTGACAGTGACAATCAGCAAGTGTGAGTGTGTGTGTGTGTGTTTGCGTGGCATCTGTCAATTTCCCTCAGACTGTGAAGGCAACCCACAGAGCAGGAAGCAGGGAAAGGCGCCACACCCCCCGCTGGAGAAATAGAGAATGAGCAGAGCAGATAATGCCCTCTTATCTTCCCCACCAACCCCCTCACCTCCCTTTTCTCACTCTAACCCACCTCCCCTGATTCCTCAATACACACACACACCCAGACACACACACAAACTCCCCCCTTTCTCTCCCAGCACACTCTCAGCAGGGGGGAAAAGCTTTAAGTTGGATTTGGTAGTGGCAGCGGGGAGAGGAGGGGAACTCACGTTGCAAAGATGCCAACCTCATAACTCACACAAACAAGCACTCACTTTTTAGCCAATTTGCACAAAAAATAAACCCGAGTATACAGAAACATACACACTATCTCACTTTTTCACTTGTGATAAAAGTGCCTGTAGGAATCTTTGTTTAATTTAAGCAGGCAACTTAATTAACTGTAAAAGCTGTGTTTGTGTGTGCGTTCAGTTTGCATTCATCCAGCATTCGTTTGTGTCAGTCAGGATTGACAGAATCTGAGGAACGTGCAGAAATTTGGCAGGATGATAGCAGACGTGGTATGAGGATTCATTCACAGACTCTACGCAGGCAGCAGCAAAAATCTGTAGGGATCTCAGTTGCATCTTTCACTAAATGAGCAACTTGTTACAGATTTGTTGAGAAATTTTTTGCGCTCTTCAGAAAGTTTTTTTTTGCTTTCTGCATCTGAGGTTGTCATGGTAACAGTGTGTACATGGTAATAGCGCTAACCATGCCCAAATGATCAAACTTGAGTCTTATGCAACTATAAGCAATCACTGACATTGGTGATATCAGATTTAAAGCCTGGGATTGAATTTTTAGGTGAATGTTAGTGTCACAAAAGTTAATTGTCTTTTTGTGACACTCCTCCTTTCTCTCTATGTCCATACGTGTGTTCCTTTGACACAACAACATGGATTCATATGCTTTATGATAGCTGTCTATCAGCCTTGGCTTTCTGAACACTCATGTTCAGATTATTCCACACTTGCCTTCTTTTACTTTGTAAGTGTTTCTTTCTTAGACCTCCACTGGCTTTCAGATACCTAGACCCAGACCAAGTCATCTGGGATTCCACCATCCCCCATCTGCCCAACTACCAAAGCATACCCTGGCCTCTTGGCTGTACATCTAACAAAACCCATCTGTGAAGCATACCTTTAGTTCCTCTAAGTCCAGGCAGTTATTATCTTGTCAACTTGCAACCACTTTCAAGTTTGCAATGAATTCTTACACCTTTTCTCTGAGTCACACTGTAGGCGCTCTGGTTAAAAGCTACCCTGGTGATACATTTCCCCTCTTTAAAAAAAAGAAATCTTGTGTGATACATATACCTTAACTTTCAGATGATTTGTGACAGAAGGGTAGCAGCAAGAGTGGAAGGTAAAGGTGATAAGATGGTAGTGAGACCTGCTATGATGTATGATTTGGAGATGGTGGCACTGACAAAAAGACATGAGGGAGAGCTCGAGGAGATGGAGTTGAAGATACTAAGATTTTCCCTGAGAGTGATGAGGATGGACAAGATTAGAAATGAGTACGTTAGAGGGACAGCTCAGGCTGGGCTGTTTGGAGACAAAGTTAGGTTCAGAAGATTTAGGCATGTGCGGAGGGTAGATAGTGGATGTAGTGGACCAGTGATATGACAGCTGGAGTTACCAGGCAGGAGGAAAAGAGGAAGAGCACAGAGAAGGTTCATGGATGTAGTGAAGGAGGACATGCAGATCGTTGTTGTGACAGAGGAGGATGTTAGGAACAGGGTAAGATGGAGGCATTTGATTTTCTATGATGACCCCTAAAGAGAGCAGCCAAAAGAAAAAGAAGAAGAAGAATTGTTGGGTTGTACACATCTAGTATAAGAGTTTCAATTTCCTGAATGATATTAATTATTCATATACAACCATACCTGTGCACAAGCAACGTGTTTCTCCTCAACAGGCAGAGAGTGCTACATCGAAACAGCACCCATTATACTTCTATTACAACAATAAACTTCTGCACAACAACTGATAAGACACAACCAACTGTGCTTCACAAGGCAAACTCCATAGCATGCAAACAGGAATAAATACATTTAGACAGTCATATTCCAAAATGTCATAGTGGGAACCACTAGTTAGCCAGTTAGCATAACAATCTGTGAGTAGACAGGAAAGGCTCTGCCACTACAGTACAGTTAATAATAGAAATGACGGAGGAGGAAAAAGAGAGGTCAAAGACATTTTAATCTTATACTCCTGTGCCACTTTTTGCCACAATTGCCAGCAATTTTTTTTCTTTTGCCATTTCCATTCGCCTTTTTGAAGCCGCCAGTTTACCTCTGTTAAGCACCAAGCCACAATAAGTCTGGCAGAGCCAACAATTTTCCAACCAAAAATTCTCCAGAAATTGCACCAGTTTATATAATTTAAGAGCAGTTTTGCCATATTAATAAAGTCAGAGAACCCATTTTATTTATTGTTTTGGATATGCGGTTCTATTTTATCCCTGGTTTGTTTATTTCATTAAGAGGAAATCTGTATTTTATGTATTCCCATGCAACCAAGTAGAAAAGCCACCCGAATCTTTCAAAATATCACAGTTCAAATTTGTGGTGATACCACCCAGCGCTAATAGATACTGAACACCTTATCTTATTGTGTGCACTCTCTAATCTTTGGTAAATCCTTTATTGTTCTAATTTAGCTTGAGAAAGTCACAGATGATATGATTCAGATTTAGTATTTGTTCCTGGGGCTACTGGCCATGAAACGTACTACAGACTGGTTTATAGTTCATCGAAGGTGATTGTCATCCTTAGTTGCAGACAAAAAGGCAAAGGCTTTTAATAATGTATCAAACTAATATCAGGCTTAATACAATCTCTCAGACATCAGTCACATACAATGGAACTGCACGGTCTCAAATCAGGCAATCTGTGGGTAAAATTAATAGCTTCAAGTCTGCTGATGATTATAATCTTCTGATTGTATTATCTTCACAAGCCCCCAGTGGGAATCTGCGTGTATTATAACAGTCATTATTATGTTTATAACTGTAGTTGGGGGAGAGGTATGTGTACATGTGTGTATGTGGTGTGTGTGTGTGTGTGTCTGCGTTTTTGCGTCTGTATCCCATTATCTCTGTCGTTAACCACAATAATGGCACTCACTGTGGGCACCTCAGGCTATGTTTTGAAGATCTCTTGTGCACACACACCGAAGCTGTCTTCAGGCCTGCATCTCTGCCTAATTGGAAAGGGAATAGTTGCGGTGTGGGCGATCACACCAAAGCCCCTAGCTCATTGACACAAGGTTAAAGACCCATTAACTTGACCAGTAGAAAAATTGAGGAGAGGACAAAAGGGAGACCGGGTAGAAGAGAGATAGCAAAAAGGAGAAAGAAACACGCAGAGAATCTCCAAGGCGGGCCACTGCAAGCTCATTAATGTGAGCACCTGCAAGCCCGCCCAAAGCTTTGAAAACACCATCATGCAGCATGGAAGCAAGAGTAATGCTGTTTACAGGGCTGCTCATATTTGAGGTCTTTTCATAAAAGATCATGTTCAAGTGTTTGTAATTACTATTAAAGATGTTTGGTGCTACAGTTGCTAGAGTTTAGACGATTGCATCTGTTATGTAACTAATAAGTAGCTTCCTTTTAAGAGACTCTGCAAAAGTCAAAAATACATTTCACCTGGTTGCCAGAGCACTTTATTTGTAAAAGCTAAGAAGAAGCAATACCACATAACAAGTTCACCACGCATTATTTATGGAGTAAAATGGGGAATGCAGTGATCTGTTGAAGTTTTTTACTCTGTGTTTGTGTCTTTTGTTTTCTGTGTGCATTTGTAAATCGGTGGGCACATAGGTGTGTGTGTGTTATCATTCAGAGCACCACATCAATCTAAAATCTACTCTACTCAGTCCACACCACACAAATTGGGCACATATTCTGCTCCCCGAGTGTCGAGAATGGAACAACCTCTTTCCTGTTTTTGATTTTCTGAGAAGCACCGTGCTGAAAGTAGTGAAGTCCAGAGGGTGAATGGCTGGGCAAATCAATTCTTTTTGAGCTGAGCTTTTGTCTGAACTCTAACGCGTGTTTTGCTTCTGAAATCGAATGAGAAGGCTTATAAAAGGAATATTCATGTAAAGAGAATAATTAAGAAGGAAAAACAGTTTCTGGAATCTTAACATGGCCTTGCCAGCATGATGCCTTGACTTGATACACGTAGAGGTCGGCTGACGTTGAGTCAGTTTGGTTTTTATCACAAAATATTTACACACATTTTTTATGAAATCACATGCTCTGCAACCTAGCAAGTAGATAAAAAAAATCTTAGGGGCAAGTTAAACTTGCCCACTCAATTTCTGTTTTTTCCTTTGTACTTCTCACCTCACAGCTCCACTATTTTTCACTTTTGAATCTGCTATCTTTTATTCTTTTTGATAATCCTCCTCCTCGCTCATTTGTTTCCCTACTTTTTTCTTTCACTTTTTTCTTTGAAACGATTTTACTGTGCGCATCTCATTAGAGTTATAGTGTACTTTTGTTTTTTACCAAAACCTTTTTTTCATGTCTTGTGCATGTTGATGGAGCTTCATTATTTCTTCCCAGCCCCGCCTACCCTAACCTAAAACAAAGACTTGTCCTCATAATGAAAAAACTAGCAGTAAATCAGCACAGACAACACAGGAATAACACCTGTCCTGATCGTTTAGTCCTCATGTTGTCCTTGTAGAAAGTGGCATGTGTTGGTGTTTTGTCCCTGCACTCAGCACCGAGGTGCTAAACTCCCACTTAGCTTCCAAACACACAAGTCTTCCCTTCGGCTCGTTTACATCATTTGAAGTGACAACATCCCATTGTGGCCATGCATACGGGCCAAAGTGTGTTAACCCAGCACACACCCTACTGTATGCAATCACAGATACAAACACACACACACACAAAACAATGAGTGCCAAGATACAGCAAGTATATCTGACATGAATGTTCCTAGTCTCTCACCTCTTTCACAGGAAACCACTGTACCGCAACAGAGCGGTGACTCATAATACAAATAGCCTTCACGTATTGTAAAGGCTCAGACTATGACAGAAATAAAGAAAGAAATCAAGAACCTAAAAAAGGGAGAGGAAATGAGAAGACGAAAGGAGATGAAGAGATTAACAATGAGTCTACGACTCTGTGCTCTGACACTTACTGCACACAGCACGCTGCACTGCCAAGCATTCTTTTGTATGTAATGTGATTTTTCTTAGCCTGCTCTTCAGAAACAAATTACCTGAAGTAGAAAAAAAAACAAAATTATATCAGCTCAGTTTCTTGGCACTGTGATAGTGTATACACAGTGTATACACAAAACAAACAATGTTTGTTTTGTCACAGTCAGAGTGACTTTAAAAGTAACATATTTCAACCAAAAGCTGTTTAATTCCATCCATTCATTCATTTTCAGATGCTTATCTGGGTGTGGGTCAGGGGAGCAGCAGTCTAAGCAAAGACACCCAGACCTTCTTGTCACCAGCTTTGTCCTCTAGGACTTCCAGGCAGACACTGAAGCATTTCCAAGCCAGTCAAGAGAGCAATCTCTCCGGCCTGTCCTGGGTCTGCCCTGAGGCCTCCTTCCAGTAGACCATGCTTGAAACCATTCACTTAGGAGGTGCCCAGGAGGCATCCTGGTCAGTTGCCCGAACCATCTCAACTGACACAGAGTTATGGTTCTACTCTGAGAGCTTCCCAAATGGCCAAGCACCTTATCTTATCTGTAAGGGAGAGTCCAGTCACAGTCACGCTCATTTCCATCACTTGTATGCACAGTCTCATTCTGATATCTCATATCCAGAGCTTGTGGTCACACACAACAGACCTGTATTGTTTCCACATTACTACAGGCATTGCATCAATCTGTCTTTTAATCTTCCATTTGACTCTAACCTTAATGCTTAAACATGAGGCAAAACTCATCCCCAACCTGGAGTCCATATCACTTGAGACCCATGTCCTCAGATTTAGAGGCACTAATTCTCATTTCTCCCACTTGACATTTGCTCCAGTCCAAGATGGAGGCTGTCAACTGATGAAGCAAAAAGAACCACATCATCTGCAAAAAAAAAAGACAGAAAGGTGATGCCAGAGTCACCAAACCAGAGACACTGCCATTTGAGTATGGAAATTTTGTAGTAGTATGCAGTTTTGTTGCACAAACCTAAAAGAACTAAAGTGTAAAAATAATATGAAAGAAAACATAAAAATGTTATTTCCAATGCTTCATTCAAAATTTAGTCTCCTTTGAAAGTCCACTGACTTATGCTCTGCCACTGCCACCTTCCTTCTAAAGTGGATTTCGCAGCTTATTCAACCTGAAAGCTGCCAATTCATTCATGAACATGAATTGGAAGAAAGAAAGTTTTCCATTTACTACTAAAACTAACTAACTCATAATACATCATAGGAGAAAAACTAAAAGAGAGGTACAAGGTGAGTGACAGAACACAGTTCATGAAATAAATTTCATCTATCGTTCCTGGACACAAATTTCCTGTCCTTTTTTCATTTTTATGAACAAGGTTTTTAATAGACCGGACTCACGTGCATTTATTTTGTCCGTATTTTAAAGGGACAAAAAAAAGTAAGAATTTGGATGTTGGAGAAGTCAGTGTCATGGCTAACTGATGTACTCAAGCAAAAGGTGACAGTTTATTTACACAGGTGAACCACAGTGATATACAAATATCAAATACAAATACAGTGAGTTGGGCAGGGGTCCAGGGCTCCAGGGGGGAGGGGAATCCACACACTCACTCCTCTTCAGCCACTCTCATCCAGATCACCACTCACGCTGCCTCACACAGAGCTAACGGGGAAGGGTCCGTAACTAGGTCCAGGGAAATCTATATACAGAGAGCACAGGTTATCCAACAGGCGAGTACAAAGAGACAGATTTCTTAAGATGAGCTGAGAGCATGAACACAAGAGGTTCAACATTCCAGCGACAAACTGCTCCATGCCGCAGCGTTAAATGGTTAGCGGTAAGCCCAGGTGAATCGGCAACAGGTTGTGTGATCATCACAGGTGTGTGGGCCAAGAGTGAGAGCCCATAATGAGCTCCACCCAGGTAGGCAGGAGAAAGGAGGAGAGAGCAAATCATAAACAAAACCTGTAGCCATCATGAGCCAGCCAGAGAAACACGGGGACCACGACAGTCAATTCACCTCTTGTATCAGATACCACATTTTTCTTTTACTGTCATTTTAACTTATTGTCCAGTAACATTTAGAACAAAAACGACTCTCAAAACATGACATGGAACAGAAAAATAAACGTGCTTCAAACTGTACTTTGATGTAAAAATGTCACATTTAATGTTGTGCTGACTATAACAAAAGAAAAGAGGATTTATTTTCTATAAAGTTGTTTTAATTATGTGGAGGGGGGGTAGCAATCCTTTTCTTCATATTCTCTAAAGGGTATTTTCTAATGGTGTTGCTAGTCACAAGGGGATGCTCACAATCAAAACGCAGAAGCTAAGGCAAGCAAAAGAGCACAGCGAAAATATGAGAGAAGAAAAGATATGATACTGGAAGATGTTAAGCAGAGTAAGAAATGCACTGAGCAGATGGTGGTGTGCTCTCAGGTGTATGAAGACCTGCAGAGAAAGATCTGTTGCACAGAGGGAAGGCGGTAGAGATGCAGAGATAGGTGAATAATGGGAGGTGCTGAACAGGAACGGAAGGTTGTGCGAAAGCTACAGAACATGGAAGTAAACTTAAAAAAAAATTGCTTAGAGGAACTGAATAACGGAGGTTGGCGTTCAAGATCGGAAGAGAGGATGAAGGGAACAGAAGCTGGGTGAGGTAAAGGCACGGATGGAGGCATGGTGAGCAGGTTAGAAGTTGAGGTGAGAGGCAGCAGGATACGAGGTGACCAAAGAGATGAAAGTCAGGGTTAGAGGGAGTGAAAGTTAGAACAACTCAGATATGCTTCATAGGTGGAAGGAAGGGTGGATGGAGAGGAAGGAGAGAGATACAGGATCAAAGAAAGATGTTTTACAGAGCAAGTAGATAAAACATGGTAAAGATGGAGGGATGGCGAAACAGACCGATAAAAGGAAGAACATGTGGATGAAAGGGAAATAGGTCACTTACAAGTATAGAGATTAATGAAAAGTATAGAGAGAAATGAAAAGTAGGGGTAGGCAGCTAGAGGGAGAGAAAATCTGCAGATATAGACAGATCACTTATGGAAAAGCTGAGTATAACAAAGAAAAGATAACAAAAGGCTAAATTTGGCTGTAAGGATGGAGAAACATGATTCAGAAAATGCCAAGATATCAAGCCCTTCCTACTCGATCTTACATATATTATTTTCTAATGTTTTTAAGCTTAGGAGACTTTTTTTCTTTCAACTTCTTCCTCCCTCATCTCTTTAACTCAATTCCATTTTTCTTTTTTTACTCATACTTTTCTTATTTCTGTCTCAACATGTTAACATCAACATTGACCCTTTTCATTAATGAGCTCTTGAGCTGCTGGAGAGGTTACCTTAGGACCAAGTAGGGCTTGATGTTCCCTTCTGCTCCGAGTCATTAAGGTTAAGTTAACTTAACCAGCTCTACTTCACACTTGCAATAAAGATATGTGAGTGGTTTAATTCCTCTCATTTGGCTTTTGGCAGGATAGCAATAAGAGTATGTTAAAGTATCCATCAAGCATGAGCTTTCCTTATCTTTAGCCAAGTGCTTTTCCTTGCCTTAAAGGAATAGCTAATAGTAGAAATATGCTTGCTTGCTTACTTTCTTGCCAAGATTGATTTTACATCTTCATGTAAACGATGAAGCCTAGCTGCCTGTTAGGTTAGCTTAACAATCTGTCTGGGGGCAACAAAATGCTGCTACCTTTGTTTCTTAGTAAACCACAATCATTTTATGAGGTCTCTGTTTGTTGTATTCTCAATTTCTCGTGAAAGCAAGACATCAGCGTTGCTCAACCTAACCAAAACTTCCATTTTACATGCTCTTTGTAACATATGCACAAAATCTAGACTAATAATCTCCACAAATGCCCTGAAAAATGCACACCAAAATATCTCACACACACACACACAAGCATACCAGTTGCAGCCTGTGCGTCACGTCTCCACCGTTTGTTCCCTCTTTCTCATCTACTCTCTTTTTCCCCTCTCTTCTCATTTTATACACATGATGACCTTATCAATGCAGCTGTCATAAATCCCTTCTGCATGCTTGTTTTGTGTGTCATCAAGATGAGGAAGAGTTTGAGAGAGAAGGTTAGAGACGGACTGACAGAGAAATCCCATTCTGTGTTCAGCGTGAGTGCGCCTTTTATCTTGTTCCCTCTCATTTGTGAGGGTTTGATCAAAACATTTACCGACGTGGCGATTGGTACAAAGACTAATCAAATTCGCTCATAAACATGTGTCATAAAACTGGACTTCACAGACTGATAAACGCACACTCAAACACTAAGCCTGTCCCGCATGAAGTCTGTCTTTGAGCGTGAGGACATGCTGATTGATTGGTGCCTTGGGGGAGCTGTCCCTTCTCGTTAACATCTATGTGACTGTGGGATTGTGGACAGATAATTTTCCGCTAGCAGGGTCTGTGTGAGCATTTTTCTTTTTGCTGAGGTGTTAGCGTTTTAAAGGTTTTCAATGAACAGAAAGATAAATCAAAGCAATTTCACCCCAAGATCCATTTAGTACCTGTTCTGGAAATTTTACTCAGATAACATGATGATGATGCCTGCTGAGAAATTAATAGATCTGTAAACAGATATATAGTACTATATTTACCTATCATATACCATATACATTATATTAGTACATGTACAGTCATTGTACACCCTCTTTCAGTTCTAAAGTTTATGTATCAGGAAAAAAAAAACATCCCTAGCTGGTTTTAAAATTAGGTAAATACAACCTCAGATGAATAATGTTACATGGCATAACACATCATCTCATTATATTTTTAACAAAAGTTAAGCAGAAGTGGTAGACAGAAAGACTAAGTACAGCTTACTGCTTGTATTGGAATGAAGAGTGTAAGTAGAAGCCAGGTGCTGCTAATCAAATGCACTTGATTAAATGATCATCAGTTGGCAGTTTGCTGGTCTGGGGCATTTAGGTGTTTGTTAACACAATGCCAGAGGAGAGACATCAGTAATGATCTCAGAGAAACAACTGTAGCTGCCCGTCAGGCCGGGGAGGGTTATAAGGGCATTTCCAAATAATTTAAAGTCCATCATTCTACAGTGAAAAGGATTGTTTACAAGTTGAAAACATTCAACAGTCGCCAATCTTCCCAGGACTAGATGTTCCAACAAATTCACCCCAGTGTGAGGATCATGCACTGCTCAGAGAAACTGCAAAAAAAAACCAAAAAAACCCAAGAGCTACATTTGAGATTCTACAGGCCTCAGCTGGCATGATACATTTTAAAGTTCGTGACAGTACGTTTAGAAAAAGGCTGAACAAGTATGGCTTGTTTGGAAGGTCTAGGACAGTGGTGCTTTTTTGTTTGAACAATCATTCTACAGAATGGCAGAATCAAGGTGTTGCACACTTTCACCTGACTGAAATGTTATGGTGGTAACTCTACAGAGCTGTGCATAAACCTCAGAGACCAAAAGCACTGTCGTGAAAACAAATAGGCCAAAATCTCTCTCTGCTGAAAGCCATCTAGACAGATAGGCAGGCAGACAGACAGACAGACCAGGCTTTGTTTAGGAGTTAATATTTGACCTTGGAAACACTACTGATGAACAATTTAACTGAAAGGTTTGAGAACACCTCCTCCAACATCAACTTTTTGGTTAAGTTGTTATGTCAACTTTTGTTTCCGAGGTCAAGAATGAACTGAAATCATAATCGTGTACTGAGCCAGTTAGATAAATCATTCTCCACTAAAGTACACTTTTGGCTTGAGTTCAAATTTGGTGCCTTTCACCCATAAACAAAAAAAAAAAAAAAGTGTCAAGCTCTAAAAGTATTTTTAGCAAACTCCTACAATTGTCAATTTATTACACATTTGACATGTGGAATTATTTTGAGCACAATACTTAATGATAAATGACTGGTCCTCATATATAAGCAATTTATATATAAGCAATTTGTCCTCAAAGCATTAGCTGCAGCTGCATTTTAGCATAGCGGTGCTTTCTTATTATAAATGGATCCCTTAGATATAATACGATTACCTCATTCATTACTTTTGTTCTTCTCACCTCATCTTTCCTTTTCACAGTTTGTATGCTACACTGAATGCTAATTAAGTCTTCTGTGCTTACCTTTGTTTACAAATGAAATAATTAGAGGGTATGCATTACAAATTCATGCAATCAAATTGCTAATTACTTTGTTCTATATTTAAGAACTAATATTTTGTAACAAACAGCATGTCTTCTACTCCTTCCTCTCTAAACATGCTACTATCTATATATAACGTTTCCAAGAAAGCAAGGCTCCATTACTTTGTAAGTAATATCCACCAAACTATACCAAATTTATATAGCTTGCTTTCACTATATGACAGAAAATACTGCACGTAACACTCTGCCCTGTGTAATGTGCAGAACAGTAGGAGAGAGCACCCACACCCCCAGAAGCTAAACAAGCCCTTCCAATCTACTTGTCAAAATTATATTGCTTTGACCTTTTCCCTTAGGTCTACCTATTTCCCAGTAGTTATATGCAGAGATTCACTGAACTGCTGATGTCTGCACCACCTTCCCTCTTTCTACACATTTGGATAAAAAAAGTGATCTGGGGGGTGAAAATATCTACACCTGCAATTTCAGCTCTTAATTTATACAGACAGGACACCCGAATGGCAAACTGAACTCCCTGGAGCATTTATCTTTACCACTCAACTGTTCCAGTAAACAAATGGAAAAATATATGCTGTTTGAAAATTGACTCGCTGTTTTTGTATGTTTGTGTGCTCACCATGTGGCTTTCCCCACATCAAGTAAATTTGTGTGAAGGACTTCAAAAAGGGCAGCTACAGAGAGCAGATACTTGTTTACCCTCTGTTATTATTTGTGAGCATGATGTTGTTGGTAGCAGGTCAAAGAAAATGACAGTTATCTAGCCGTGACCTTAAACAACATTGTACCAACAGTTCAAAGGTACCTTGTAAACAAGGTCAACAGATTTTAAGCTAAGTTGGTCATAACTTGTTTTTCAAAATGCAATGTTATATTTGCACCGGATTTACCATCTACACTTTGCCTCATTATTGACATAAATCTTTTTATTGAAAAGCTGTCATTGGGCTTCCAGTCCATAGTCAGCCGCTCAGTACCAGCACACTCCACGCAGACCAAACCAATGCAAGGGAATCTGCTTGTAAGACATCAATAATTACATGTATGCACTCTAAAATCTATATGTACCTTTCCAAATTTTGCAAGCTGTCAATTCCATAGGCACGTATGCACCTAAAATACCATCAGAGATGCAGTCTGAACTGCAGAGACTCTTTAGTCCAGAAGATACAGAGTCATTGTTTTTCAAAAATTAGCTTTTGCCCAGAGATGATGGTGAAATTTCTCGATCATGTTCACATATGTCTTCTTATTTGCATGACGGTGCTTTAGTCTGTATTTGGGGATAGCACCACAAAACTGTGTTCCTGAGCGCATGCCGTGATTTCCACGATAGATTAATGCCTGTTTTTGATGCAGTGCTCCCTGAGGGCCCGGAGAGCATAGGCATCTATGCACTGTAGATGATATGATATTCAAAGTCTTTGCAGTTATCCATTGACGATCACTATTCTGAAATTGTTCTACAATTTGTAGACACATTTTCTGCTGATTAATTGCTCTGCCCATTGTTGCTTCTGAGATACTCTGCCACTCTTAGAAACTGTTTTTATTTGCAGACACATTATTAACCTGCCACCAAATAATCTAATTAGTTTCACAATGCTCCAGCTGTTTCTTCTTTGTACCATGTACTTTTGCAGCCTTTTGTTGCCCTCATTACAACTTTTCTGAGACACACTGCTGCAATCAAAATTTTAAAAAGTGAATAATTTCTTTATGAAATAGGAAAATGTCGCAGGTTTTCTGTGGTCTGTTGTGAACATAATTTGGGTTTATGAGATTTGCAAATCATTGTACTCTGTTTGGACTTACATTGTACACTTTGTGATTGTGGTTTTATATTTTGTCCCTCCTGACAATAGGTTGTCACTACTTTATATGGGGACATCCCAGAAGCCTTGCCAGTTGCGATCCAAGCAAATGTTTTCACCAGCAAGTTTTTCTCACACTCTGAGCACTGTTAAAAGATCATCAGATACTTCAACTGTGAGCAGTGTAATGTTTGTGTATATGCAGCCTGACATCCAAAGCAGTGTAACACGAAGGTTATCCACTGTGTCACTAATTTATTTAAAATGAAGAGGATGGAGAGCAGGGTTGTCTGACTCAATCTATGTCATAGATGACTGTTTCCCAGTGTCCTTTGATTCACTGTCCTCTTGTCACACCCTAAGGAACAAGTTAGCACTTTTATGCGTTTGCATTTGTGTGTGTGTTTGTGTGTAACCCGAGGCAAGTGCCAGCTTCTACGACCAGATTCCCCCACCTCCAAACGTGACACATTAGCTAGTGGCAGCTGAGGGCAAGGACGTGATGTTAGGGTTAGATAAAGGTCTGTGTGTG
>VURO01016502.1:0-10133 GCA_015108175.1 Pelvicachromis taeniatus
ACAGACCAAAATGTTGCACAGAGAATGGCAGCGACAGACTGACTGTATGGGAGAAGGACGGAGGTGGTGGTTAGGACAGTGGTGGTGATTAGGACGGAGGTGGTGGTTAGGACGGAGGTGGCGGGTAGGACGGAGGTGGTGATTAGGACGGAGGTGGTGGGTAGGACGGAGGTGGTGATTAGGACGGAGGTGGTGGGTAGGACGGAGGTGGTGGGTAGGACGGAGGTGGTGGGTAGGACGGAGGTGGTGATTAGGACGGAGGTGGCGGGTAGGACGGAGGTGGTGGGTAAGATGGAGGTGGTGGGTAGGACGGAGGTGGTGGTTAGGACGGAGGTGGTCTTTTATAATCGCCCTGGCTCTGGAGAGACATCTAGAGCTGGCCATGGAGTCCAGGGAGGAGAGTGGACAGGTGATCACCTTCTCTTCAGTTCTGATGTCCCTCTGGAGTCTCTTCTTATTGGCTGCTGTGCAACCATGGTACCACGTGGAGATGGCGTGCACCAGCACACTCTGGGTTGTGGCTCGATAGAAGGACACCAGCAGGTCGGTCTGCAGCCTGTTCCAACTCAGAGCTGCTGGTCTTTCTGCACTAAGGCTGACGTGTAGACCAACACAGGGCCTCAGATATGTGGGAACAGAGGAACCTAAGGGTGGACACCCTCTCACCAGCGCAGCCACTATAGGAGAGGACTGGGCACATATCCCTGTGGTGATCCAGTGACAGGGTGGATGATCTCTGCTTGCTGATCCATGCAGGTGTAGCAGTCCAGTTTTCTCACTCAGTCACACACTCGTTATGTAAATAAGCTCATTTGACCTTAATTAGAGGCAGTTACTATGTTAGCTTTGCCATCCCAGCAGCCAAGATAAGCTAACCTAGACTGAAACCTCTGTTCATGAAGGATTATTAGAATGACATAAACTACGACAGCATGAGTAAATATTCTGGTGCCAATAATATAATGTGACTACGTTAAACTAACCACTGTGATATGGCATTTGATGTTAATGCTTATCTGCTTGCAGCTTCATTCTTCACGTGTAGCAATGAGGCAGATAAGACCAAGACTACATATAAGACTGAGACTGCCTAAGCTGAGCCTTACAGCCTGATTTCCACTGACATACACTTTTACTCATTTAAAGAGCCATTAACAAGACCAGTATCTTTGTGAGCGGGGGATTAGATTGATGTTTGAAGCAGCTTCATCTTTTTCATCCAACTGTGCCAATAAAGAACAACTAATGTAATCTCATCTTCCTCCTTTATTTCAATAAACAGAGAGTTCAAAACTGTTCGTGAGGTGAAACCTTTTCCCTTTGAGGAGGCGAAGAGTAGCACTGGTCTGCCTCAGAGGGCAGGAACCACACCCGGCTGACCCCAGAGCAGCTCGAGGACACACACAACACCATCACGCGGCAGCAGCACTTACCAAATGTGGGACAGCTCTGGAATCGGGAGCTTGGATTTGGTGAAGAAATGTTTTGCTACAGCTCCTTGAAATAACAAAGTGCAAAAAAACAGTCAAATACTTTGACAGAAAGATGTTTTTTGATCTTTAGACGAATGCATCTGGGGTGCAGGTGGGTGTCCATACCCAGGATGAGAGCCCCCAGGTCAGGCTGCAGGCCTTTGAATTGATTAGTGTAATACTCCAGCTGTTCCTCTGTGATCCTCCAGGGGTCCTCCTCAGCGTGGTCTGAAACACCCTGCTGTTCGAGCCTTTCTACTGAGGAAGCCTGAGCACATACAGAAAATCAAAGAGGAGTAATACACACTGAATACAACATCTCTGTACATCTTTACACAGGAAAGCATCAGTACCTGAGCCATCGCTGGATGCTCCACAGTCCCGTATTTGCTTGGGGAGGAGTGCTGCTCCAGCTGAACGAGCGGCCGTGAGGCTGAAGCGCAGAAGAGAAAAAGTCAGCGTTGGTGGAGGAGAAACCTGAGACTGACATGCAGCGATTACCTGCTGATTACACTGCTGGAAAATATGACCCGAGAGATTTACTGATCGAAAGGAGCCGTGAGAAGAAAGAAGCCAAAGGTTTGGAGGAATGAAGAGGTGTCAAAACTGAGGAAGACCTCATCGTTTTCTCACTTTGACTTATTTCTATATTACAGATGTACAAACAAGCTCCAGACATGCAGCGTACGGCACAGGCGGTGGTAGGAATACAGCTTAAAGGGGCAAAGGGTTTGAAAATTCTGATTGGCCGCTTTTATAGGCCTGAAAATGAACTCACCGATTTGTGGGTCAACTCCATTTCTCTGCTTGGCGTAGGGGTAACTGCGATATGTCAACGGCGAGCGAGGTGGCGAGCTACACGGGGATCGTGGTGGGGACCAAGGTTCCTTCAAAAACAGGGACAGTACAAATGGAGGGTGGGAAACAAACACGTAAACTGAGCTTAGCTGTGATCAATAATCTGCTCTCTGTCGACCCCTACAGTAAATATCGGGTATTCCACATAAATAAACCAGCATGTAGCCCCGAGAACGTTCTCCAGGTGAGAAGGCCAAAGGGTGCCCACATGGTAAATGGCCTGTATGGCGCTTTACACTACAATCAGTCGTTCACACACACATGATGGCAATTGTAGCCACAGCTGCCCTGGGCGCCACCGGGCCCTCTGACCATCACCAGTAGGCAAACATGGGGTTAGTATATTGCCCCGGAGGAGCCTGGGATCGCACCACCGACCTTCCGGTGAGGAGGTGACCCGCTCTGCCCCATCAGCCCACATGATGCCTTTCTGGCAGCTTGTGTCTGAAACATTAGTAATAGTTGTTTAAATGGCTGGGAGCCCTTTACTGAGACAAAAGCTCACCAGACTCATCGACGTCAGCGTCCTCATCCCATTCCTGATAGGCCCGACCCTCGTCCTGCCGGCTCTTCACCCACTCCTCATCTGGTTCCTGGTCGTGCTCCCCGGGGGGGCCGTTATAATAATCCCCTACATAGCAGAGACACATATTCATTAGTTGTGCACCAGTACACACTCGAGTGCATGAAGTCTTCTCCAGCATATCAGAGCCGAGCGTACCTCTGGCCCAGCGCACAGGATACAGGTGCCTCCACAGAGAGCCGGTCCTGGCCAGCTCTGACCAGGAGCTGCACACCTGACTGCAGCGACACAGATCTTCAGGGCCTAAATAATGCAGCAGCCTCAGCATAATCTCCGTGGGGAGCTGGGAGATGTGGGTGGAGCAATTCCTGCTTTTCTCCAGTTCTGAGGAAGAGTATGGAATAGCTTTGCTCGTAAGTGTCTCAAATACCAAAGTGATGCAGTGTAGCTTTTACAAACGTCAACAGCGTGTTCTTTCATGAAGCCATTGACTTGAACAGTTCAAACATCGTCCTGACAGGTATGAACACGTCAGTCATGCCTTATGAAAGTCAAAATGTCTGCTGCACGTCGCATTAGAGCTAAAAGACAACCGGCTGATATGCTTTCCAGTCTGAATTTGCTGTTTGTGCATTTATATGTACAAATATGCCCACATCACAGTACCAGAGTGGTATGTTCATTATGACCCCCAGTAGGCGTGGATATTGGGTTTTTATTGATACCAGTGTCGATATTAGTTCTGTTAATGATAACGTGCTAACTGAAGCGCCACCTGCAGGTGACCCAGGTGTGCACATCACCTATGCACTCATCATATTTATATCATCATGTTTTCTGTGTATTCTTTAGAAATATTTGTCTGTACAAATAATGTGCAATGATGTCTATTGATTATTGGTTCATAAATATATTGACTACCAGTTAGATGAGTTAACTCATGTAACTGCAAATAATACAATCAAGCAATATATAAAGAATTCAAAATAAAGCTACCAAAAATGCAAAATTACTTCTGGAAAACATTTAACTGACAAATACCAAACTAAACACGGCGTTTACTGAACGCGGTTAGTTCCAACTAACCATAATCCGTCTTCTCGTGATCGGCGTATTTGAAGGCTTTCTGCAGCTCCTCCGCCTGGCTCCACAAACTGAAGCCCTTCAGCACCTCCGCGGCACTGTCCCGCTGCTGCTGGTTGCAGTGCTGCGCTATCACCTGTTTCTTGATGTCCTTGACCTCTTCGTAGCTGAAGTACTGCATAAGCATAGGCTGAAACACCTGCAACAAACGGTTTCACTTACTAAGACAGACATGTTTTTATAATAACCGTCAGTCTATGTTTCACCTTCTGTTGTTCAACAGAATTTAGTCTTAAATGATGTCCCACATAATGGGTAATTACAATATGTTTATATTAAAAAAAAGAGCATCTTATACCTCCTCTTCCTCCTTCATGTGGGGCAGAAAGTCCTGTGTGAAAGCTTCCAGTCGCTCCTTCAGCTGCTGGGCATAGTTAAGCTGCTCATATTCACTCTACAAACACACAGCAATCATTGATTCACCCTCCTGCTCCACCACATACATGGAGAAGCACATTTTGATTGTGCATCATCATTAACAGCTGTGTTGTGCAGCGGTTGTTACATTAAAGTATTATTTTCTTTCAAAAACATTGTGACGTCATTACTACGGGAGTTCATTTACATGAGCTGGATTATTAGAGCTGCGATGAACTTTCTCAGGCTAAATATTATGAACTGTTTTTATTTTTAACACAAATGAAAGGAATTCAGTATAATCCAAATATTTGGGACAGCTTTGTTTTTCCCAGGAGACAGCTTTCCTTGGGACAGAAAGCAGGATTTCTCCTGAAAGCAAAAATTTGCAAACTTCTGATTTGCAAACTTCTGATTTGCAAACTGGCAGCAGACGTTCGGGTTTGCACCACTGCATCATTGTCAAAAGCCTTTATTGATTTGTGTCTGTTACTTTATGGGATGGAGGTTTGGCCGTGGCTTGAGGACAATAACTCGTCTCTCAATAAGCCGATCACAAAAATAACTCGCCCTTTGTTCCAAGTAGTTCAACTTACTAACTTCATCCCTTTTCTTATTTTAAATATGAAACTGTAACACCAGACAAGTGTGACAAAAGTGGATTTTGGCTTTGCATGTCAGTAAAACCTCTTTGAAGAGGTGCAGGAAATTACATGTGTACATGAAAAATAACAACCCTTGATGTCGTGGTATGTACTGTAATCTTTGTGTTGCTGACATGATATTTATTCTAACGACTGAGTGGTACCCAACAATTGAGCGCTGTACTTTGCAGACTATATGTTTTTCCCTTTACCTAAAGCCAGTGTTTTCCTGGCCTTTTTAAAGTGAAACATAGGATCATAGCATGACAGTGGGTGGTTACCTTAATGCTGTGAAGCCCTTTCTCAAAGAGGGACAACATCTCTGAAAGTTTGTTGTCAGAGTGAACATTGTACACTGTGCAGCAGCGCTGCTGCAACAGCCCGATGATGTACTCGTTCTCAATCTGCTCGTGCATCTTGAACTCCTTAAAGGTGGCGCACAGGGACTGCAGAAATGAGCGGAAGTCATTGTTGTTGGAGAAGTTGGTGTTGGACAGCTGTGGGGGGGGAAATGAACAAATAAGATCATCGCGTTATTTCTTACAAGATAAATCATCACATAACATACATGTGATCTATTTTAGTGTTTCACTCAGTGGGATTAGACGCAGTAAGTGATACGTGTATGTAAACATAGTGGCTGTATGCCAGAGAGTGTAAAATCATCAGAGTTGTAACCGAGCTGGGGTCAGGGAAGCACACCCTTCGTGCATTAGCTGCGGCAGCTAAATGAGCTCACCTGGCTCGTCTTGTTAAGACACCTTTTGTTAATATATGCACCACCCTGTGTGAGAACATTAGGAACTCCAATGTGGCACTTAGAACACGTTACATAAGCTATGTTAAAGTTAGTCAGGCTAGTAAACAGAAAACGCCTTTAGCTGCGCAGAGGAATGGCTTTAAAAACTTTATTAGGACAGGGATACTGCTGGAAACGTGAATACTAGCACGTAACGCTGAGCACAGACCAACCAAAGGGTCTCAGTGTGGCCGTCAGACAGCCATCCGACAGCCCATCTCCTTCGACTGGCTCAATTCTAGCTGCTATAAGCTAGCTAGCTAGCATGCTAGCAGGCGTTCGATTCATCTTCGGCCGCAAACCGACAAAACAATGTTGGCAAATCCGCAGAATTAAGGAGCGGCAGCTATTTGTACACACCTTTTCGCAGTACAGGCCCACCAGCTGCTTCATCCGCCAGTGTGGGCCAGTAAAAACATCCACCTCGTCCGGAAAAGGAGCCATCTTCACTGGACCTCACTGCGTCATCTGCTCGCAGCCTTCGATACAATCAAACAGGGAGGCGTGAGCGAGCCGCCCGCGTGACCGCCACTTGTGCGTTCAGCTCATGTATTTATGAATTTAGTGTAAATAAAACAAACCAGAAGAGAAATAAAACAGCACTTTACACTGAGATGTGTAGTTTTTGTTCTTTAATCGTTTGTGATATTAAAGACGAATACCTTTGTGAATTTCATTTTGTTGCACCTTAAAAGATCAATATATAAACACAGTATGCCAACGTTATTTACATATACACTATGCTTTTGTAACGAGTGTCACCTGGCAGCTGCTGTGTTCTGCCAGGTGATTGGTCGAGGAGTGCTGAAAAGGTGGAAGGTGGGGCGCTCAGGAGTCTTCTGTGGGGAGCTCCAGAGGGGGTTAACCCACTCTGGGAGGCGCAGGCGCGTTGGTCGGTAAGACACTTTGTTAATTGCTTGGCTAATTGATTATTTTAGGTGCCCAATTTTTAATGTTTGTTGTTGGACTTTTTTAGCGTGATTGGGAATTTTAATGAAGTAATCAAGCCGTAGATGGACTGTGCGTGGGGAAGCCGATTAATGTTGTAGCTGTGTTGGGTGTTTGTTTTAGAGCTGTGATTTTTGAATGATGTAATAAATTATATTTTATTGGGTAAATATTTTTATTAATAATTTAGTTTGTTTTGCAGCGGTTGTCTGTCTCTGCTGTCCTTTTGGTTTTTGGTCAATGTGTGATTTTGGTTTTTGGTTAGTCCGTCCAGCCTTAAAGGCGGGTAGTGATTTGGGGTTGAGTCCTGTAAGGGCGGACTCACCTCTTTTGTTTTGTTTGTTTTTAGTTATTTGTTTGTGCCACTTCCGTTTATCATCCGGATTGCAGGTCATACTGTGTTAACTCAGCTGCACTGAAGCCCGACTTGATTGCAGTGTGTCCACAGGGAAAATGATTGCAGTGTCTTGAAATAAGGTGTGACAGTTTGCAGTGTCGGGTTGATTTCGCACGTGGGTTAGTACGCTTTCATGTGCGGCTGGGATCTTAGTCAGCGTGTTAGAAATCCTGTTCCGGAATAAGTGGGACTCTGTGTCAAATCTGTCTTTAACCTGTGCTTAATTTGTACAATAAATAAATTATACATTTAGTTTCTTGCCCCCTTTCTATTCAGCATTTTGTCCTGAGTAACACTTTATATATGACTTTAATAGTCAGGTTTTTAAGTGGCAGAGCCCACATAATAAGACTGAAATAAATGACTCGGTTAATAAAAAGAATGCTACTAAATTCCATCAAAATAATATTAGATTGGGGACATGGTTTCAGTAAATGTCTGACCCACCAGCCAAAGACTCCCACGACTGCTGCAGGAGCACTGCAGTAACATGTCAGCCACGGTGGGTGTTTATGGTTTCCATGACCGAACTTTAATAATTTAAGACGTATTTGAAGTCAATACCAATGGATTCAATAAACATCAAAGCCTATCCATACTGCACACTTTTAACAGTAATTGAGAATTTTATAAATAAAAAAATAGTCAATTAGAGACAATAAAAAATAAATAAATACAGAAGCAGCTTTTGTATAATAAATATTTATAATTTGAATAAACACTGGTCTTTCAGTTTGACAGTTACGGTCCTCCATACACAATTATTACGAGAATAGTGTGTTACAAAGTTTAAGTGAAGCTTTGCGGTTTAGATAAATAATACGAAAATACTCGATGAATTAATTAAAAGTAAATAATTTTTTTACTAAATTCGTCGCCAAACGCTACGCGCTCTCCATGCTTCTCGGTCGGTTTGCGGTTGCTATGGAAAATGTCCACAGCAACGGTGTCATTGTGGGCGGAGACTGGGAAGCGTGAGTCACAATGAGATGATGGACAGCTGGCTAAACCAATTAATGTTCGGTCTTTGTACAGCTGACCAATGAAAACGTACAGAAATGCAGCCGTAGTTGGCTAGAGAGCGCGAGGACAGTATCAAGCGCTCGAGCCTGTATAAGAACGGCGGCGAGAAAAGACTAATGGTAAGGATTCACTATCGCACACGGCCACACAGTGAGCCGTTGTTATTATGTCAGCCATTGTTTTGTGCTCTCACGAGGTAAATATTTTATGACGCTTCCGTCTTCTTCCAGCCTCCGAGTAGCGGTAACGCTAGCTGTTTTGCTACCAGCTGTGTTGTCTCAGCATCACAGTCCGTCGCGTTTTCTGCCCGGCAGCATCCACAAGGAGCTAACATGACATGTACAGCACGACGCACAATTGGCATTACTCAGACTAGCGAGCGTCGTTAAAATGCCTTTGATAATGCTGCTGTCACGGAGCCCTCGAGCCTAATTACACGCAGCGATAGCATTAGCTTGTTCCTGATGTCGTTGCAGACCCAGCATGTGGAGCCAGTCATTCCAATAACATGGACAAGTACGAAAAGGTGAAGAAAATCGGGCAAGGTTCCTTTGGAAAGGCTATCCTGGTCAAATCCAAAGGTGATGGACACCAATGTGTCATCAAGGAGATTGGCATATCTGGAGTAAGCTTCTGTGCATGTATCACACACGCTTCGCATGTTGTTTTGAGCGTGAGCTTCGTCTTGTTACCCTCCTCTTCATTACTTTGACAGATGTCCAGCAAAGAGAGGCAGGAATCTCGGAAGGAAGTTGCTGTTCTTGCCAACATGAGTCATCCAAACATCGTCCAGTATAAGGAGTCTTTTGAAGGTGTTGATCCAAAAAGCCCACCGGTTCATGCGAAGAAGATAGTATTATTATTAAATGTGCACTGTGTGATAACCACATACTATAAGTTTGTAGTAAAATAGCTGTTTGCTTATTTATTCCCAGAGGGTGGCTGTCTGTATATTGTGATGGACTACTGTGAGGGGGGAGACCTATTCAAAAAGATCAACTCTCAGAAAGGGATACTGTTCTCAGAAGAGCAAGTAAGCCAGTGACTACTCGAGGCAATGGCGATACAAACGATATGCACATTTTGGGTTAAAGTGATCACAATAAGCACGGTTCATTGGTGTCTCCCCTTTTTGAGATCCTAGATTGGTTTGTGCAGATCTGCCTCGCACTCAAACACGTGCATGATCGAAAGATCCTCCACAGGGACATAAAATCACAGGTATCGTTTCCTGAATCGCGACACCTCCCTGTAATTGATAAGCTGTTTGCTTGCATGTATTGTTTCATTTACACGTGTTCTCATGATGCTTGTGCAGAACATCTTTTTGACCAAAGATGGAACGGTTCAGCTTGGAGACTTTGGAATTGCACGGGTGCTGAACAGGTACGCACCATGTCGCCTGAGTAGCCTGCAGGTTTTCATTAAGCATAGATTTCATAGATTTGAGCATAGGGGTGGCTGTAGCTCAGGTGGTAGAGCGGGTCACCGGAAGGTCGGTGGTTCGATCCCAGGCTCCTCCAGTCTACATGCCAAGTATCCTTGGGCAAGATACTAACCCCATGTTTGCCTGCTGGTGATGGTCAGAGGGCCCGGTGGCGCCTGTGTCAGGCAGCCTCGCCTCTGTCAGTGCGCCCCAGGGCAGCTGTGGCTACAATGTAGCTTGCCATCACCAGTGTGTGAATGACTGAATGTAGTGTGAAGCGCTTTGGGGTCCTTAGGGACTAAGAAAAGCGCTATACAAATGCAGGACATTTACCATTTACACTAAAAGTTGAACACTTTGCATTTCTGGTAATAAGACATTCTGTTTTACTCCACGTAATATTATACTTTGTTGAATTTGTGTTATCTGACTCAGTATTGTTTTTGTTTGTTTTTTTCCACTTTTTTTTTTTCTTTTTTTTTTTTTTTCTTTTTTTTATTCTTACTTAAAATTTTTTTTTTTTTTTTTTTTTTTTTTTTTGTC
>VURO01016503.1:0-32333 GCA_015108175.1 Pelvicachromis taeniatus
GCGCTATCGTTGGTCCTCCCGCGGCTCATCACTCGGTCAGCTGTTTCCAATCAGCCGTCATCTACGACCAGCTGCATTTAAGCTGGATGCAGCGACCATCGAAGTGGGATTATTACACTGAACTGTCGGCTAGCAAACCTGCTGTGATTTTCTGGTCTTATACTTCCTCTCCTGGAGAGTCGGGCGGAGAGAGGTTTCGGGGAGCACCACTCGTGCACTGGGCTACCACAGACAAGGAGACACTCGGGAGCAAAGGAGGAGCACAATTGGGAACTGCATTATTGGTGAACTGTTGGAATACGTTTTGTCTTTTCACCTCAGTCTAAAAACCGCACCTGGGTCCTCTTTCCCTCTCACTTCCACGACAATTCCGAGAAGGGAATAAAAGCCGGTCTCCAATAATCGCCGGTCTCTTTTAAACGCCGGGCCAGCCGGATAATTTTTTGAATAAACGCCCAGACTGCAATTGGAAGATTTGTAGTCTTCCAATTGTAGACTACAAATATCTCACTTATTTGTCGTATTTGTTGCCACTGATGCTGCTCTCTTCTGTGCTGCTGATCTTCCTTTGACTATAATGGTTCTGACTGAAATACTATATGAAAGCCCTCATTCAAGAGACATTTATAAAAAAGGAAGACCATAAATACTGCAACCAATCCAATATAAATTTGATTTGATCCCATTTACTACATGTTACGCCAAATATTCACATCAGCATCAGTCACTCCAGTTTTTTCTCTTGAAAAGCGTAGTCCTGTTCGGTTTGATGTGATTCGATTCAGTTCAGCTCAAATCAATGCCCGCCTTTTATGCCAGGCAACGATAGGACTGTTTACATTGTGAATTCAAGCTGCAGCATACAGGGGTCCTTTATGCAGCACAATCACAGCCTTGGACATGTCCACACGCCTGTGAAGCAGTCGGTCCATCTGTGCTTGGCCTAGTTTTGGTTTTATGTGGTGGCATTCCAAACCCCATTCTCAAAGGGGACAGACAGAGACACGCTGTGTGTCTCGCACTGGATAAATATAGCCATGACATTCAAACAGCCTGTAGTTTGGCTAGTCAATTCATTTTGGCAGGCGCAGGATAATCAGACGCCCCAGCAGTGTGTAAACTCACAAAACCAAGCCTAAACAGACGAGGAATTTATTTCAACTTCACGAGTTGCACAATAGATACAGACTGACTCAGCCAGGTCAAATGCATGCGTAACGCATGCATATATATTACTCACAAACTCTTACAGGTATGGGCCTGCCTGAAGTCGAGGGAAAACGCACCGATTGTCGTTCTCACCATAAAAACTGTAGCATCCCAAAACCGCAAAGCAGGTTTCACCCAGTGCTCCAAGGTGTCAGCTTATATAAGGGCGTTTGTGTATTTTCTGTGTGCTCATACCAGAGATCAACATTCTTGGCACAAGAAAAGAGGGAACCTTTACATGTGTATTTTACCACAAAAGGAGCGGGAACATTAATGAGTTATGTGCGCACGGAGTTTTCGTACAAATAAAAGACACCTGACAAGAACGGTTTGTGAAAGTTGCCTGAGGCGGGTTGAGGTTTAAAGTGCTGAAACGTTTCAAAAGCCAGCATCCATTTAGACCACATGTATCTCTGTATTACAGTTTATTAAAAAAAAAAAAAAGACTAAGCAGTCTTAAATAATGATGCTATTTTCATATTAAGCAAATCTGGCACTATTTGACACGAGGCTGGCGACAATCCAGGTTGCCTTCACTTGTTGAGTCATGGGCTACACCTTGGGGATTGATAAAAAAGCTTATAAATCTAAACAGTCACCCCACCTGCCAGTTTTCTCATAAATTGTTGCAATTTTTTTTTTGTATCTGTCGCATTTGCATCTTTATATGTTTGGTACAACACGGTCTCGTTTGGTAATAGTATACTATATAATACTATCAATAAAAGGACATCGCACTGAAAAAGGATTCAGGTTAGTGTGTTCGTCCAGGGGCAGGACATCCTCTGCGTGCCTGACACATGTGCTCGAGTAAGCTCCGCTGTGAATGAATGGGTAACATGTAAGGTGAGCGGTTTGGGCTGGATTGAAGCGGCTGAGAGGGCCATGAATAATGGAAACAGAAGGAGTCGAGCTGTGGCTCTAAAATCTACTGTTGTGAGCGCAGGCTCCTTTTAAGGATGGCCTGGCATTTCAAATTGCTTCAAAGCCTTGAAATGTGTGCGTTTTTTATCTTCTTTCAACTGCTCCTTTCGAATTCTACCAGAACAGGGAATTTTTATCCTTTTAAATGGCAGCCAAACATCCCGTTGACATTTAGACATATCACTGGTTTGACCTATTCAGTTTATGAATCACTGATCATTTGCATTAGCTCTGCAAAGTATACAGTGGTGTGTCAATGTTGGTAAAGAAACCATAGTTACAGTATATGAGTCATGGTGTAGCTGCTGTGTGTTTACCTAGTCTAGTCCCATACTACACAGGGATATCCCTGGGAAAGAGGACACTCCTTGAGCCAACTTCTACTATGGCTTTAGTATCTTTACTTCATCCTTATTTATCCAAGGAAGATTAACGGAGTGCACCCTGAACACCCACTGTTATCTCACATTTACACCTGGGAACAGCTAAAGCCTGCCAAGGGTCTGTCAGGAGTGAAGGACTTTATTAGAAAAAGGCTACATGTTACAGAAAAAGCTGAAGAGATATATATATATAAAGGCAATTGGGTAATAATTTTTCATGGGGATAATAATGACCTAGGATTATCCTCCGAAGCCTAGACATGGAGGACATGAGTGTTCATTGGTTTGACCTTTGGAAAAATGTGACCATGGGGAAAGATTTCTGTTGGTTTAATGGAGTTGAGGACAGTAACACTACACCCCTAAGGGTGGTCTCGGACCACCTGAAGGTTTTAAAACAAAAGGGTAGCAAAGATGTGCTGTCTCTCTTCCACAGCATGTCTCTATCCTGTCTTCTTTCTTTCACCCCAACCGGTCGCAGCAGATGGCCCCGCCCCTCCCTGAGCCTGGTTCTGCCGGAGGTTTCTTCCTGTTAAAAGGGAGTTTTTCCTTCCCACTGTCGCCAAAGTGCTTGCTCATAGGGGGTCATATGATTGTTGGGTTTTTCACTGTATGTATTATTGTAGGGTCTACCTTACAATGTAAAGCGCCTTGAGGCGACTGATGTTGTGATTTCGCGCTATATAAATAAAATTGAATTGAATTGAAATTGAATTAATTCTTACAGTGAGGTTCATTTTTATGTAGCTTTGGAAATCTTACACTATAAAAAATAAGGAATAAAAAATGAAAATGTCATGATAATAATGTGTCAATGTATTATACATTGGGTTTTTTAATGGTAAATATGTGGTTAAAAATGGGAACAATTCTGCAAATTCCAGTCGGTTTAAAAATGGTTCATTGTACTAAATTCTTTTTTTACTTGTAGATTTTAAAAGAAAAACACAACAGAAACATAACATAGTCAAATTAGTTGCAGTGTTTGAATGAAATTTAACACCCGAGTGTAATTCACAGGGAATTCACTGTGGCGTACTGTCTCTCAGCACTAGTTCAACTGAAATGTTGATACATTTCTTAGGTTACATAGGTACTATCTGTTTTATGACCACATTTCTTAGTTTGCTGACTTAAAGGTTCTTAGCAAATTGTGATGTCAGTGCACAGGCAGCTGAGCGTGAAGTTGAGTTTCCCCCGTGAAATAGCCATGCAAATGATCCAGTCAAGGCAAAAAGAAACTATGTGGAATCAGTTGATAGCGCTCTCTTTAATATTATGATTTAAATTGGTCACTGAACATGCAGCTAGACAGAAACCAACCAATCAAAGGCTCGCTGAGCCATACTTTCTCCGACGTGCAGGATTATCAGTTTAAAGCATTCACAAATTGCTAAAATTACCAACATAATATTATCATAGCTATGATATAATGTCAAACGTGTCTATATTGTCATGTCAAGTGACCATAGCATGCTAAACTGCCACCTTTTGGTCTCACCACTGTGTGGGATAATGTTTCACTGTAGAGTCCACTCAATCCTCAGTCAAACGTGAAAGCAAGGATAATTAGTGCAGCCCAGAAATAACAGCTTTTTTTTTCCCTGACCTCTTACCAATCATATTGTGGGCCAGACAGTCGGTGAGGGAAACTGTTACAGAGAACACAACTGTTGGAGAGAAGGATTAACCAGTAAGTGGTACTCCTGTTCTTCCATACTACCTATGATCTCCCCTAAAGACTGAAGGCATGGTTTCTGCCGCAAGCTTAGTTTCAGTTTTCGTAAGAAGAACATCAATTGTCCCAATTTCATAAACCATATGAGCAGAGGTGTGGACTCGAGTCACATGACTTGGACTCAAGTCATTAATTTTATGACTTTAGACGACTTGTAAAAATGTTTGTGACTTCACTTGGACTTTTACACTAATGACTTGGGACTTGAATTGGACTTGAACCTATTTACTTGAAAAGACTTGATATTTTATCATTGTTATTATGTTACCATAACATTGTTTTTACAAAAAAGACTTGAAAGGACTTGAAATTCAAAGTTTTGGACTTGGGACTTGACTCTGACTTGAATGACTTTACTTGAGACTTGAATCCTGACTTGAGGATAAAGACTTAAGACTTACTTGAGACTTGCAAAACAGTGACTTGGTCCCACCTCTGCATATGAGAGCAAGTGAGATATAGGAACAAGTACAAGCAGTACTGCTTAGCCTTTGTCATTGCTCAGAATGTCCCGCAATTACAAATTTAGAATACGAATCTCATTGATTCACATAAAATGTCTTTGTGCTTCGGTGTATTATTGATGGCTGTGTGAAGTGAGCGTCTTTATCCATAGAAAAAGCTGTAACCCCTATGAAAACATATTTCAAAATCTAAATCTTTGCACTCCTTCACATTTTCTAAAGCTGTCCAGTGGATCAAATTTGAGTCTTATGCCTGGCCAATTCTAGCCCCTGAGCCTTATGTTTGACACCCCTGAAGTAAACCCTATACCAGTTAACTACCCTGTCAGGTTATCGTGCGCTCATTAGTATACCACTGTTGGCATTAAAAACAAATGCAAATGGGATAGCGCCTCACAGAGCTGCTACCACGCCTATGTTTTCTTAGTCTAGTTTTGTCGGCAAAGCGATGCTGCTGTTATGATGTTAACTTTCAAACTGGAAGACGTGAAAAAGATAAAAGCCCCGACTTATTTGACTTCATTTCCTCCACAGTTAGGCCTTAAATGAGCTGTTAGCATTAAAAACAGCTGCTGGTGGAGGTGACGTGCTTCTCTTTCACGTCCCCGCTGTGCATGGTTGTCCACAGTTTGTTTTGGCATGCGTCCAATCCCGCTTGATCTTTAACCTCTCAGCTGTCTGACCGTGACACCGAAGGCAGTCGCTTGATCTTAGGATTGATCAGCAATAATTGCTCTGATGTGCTGCTAATTAGCCGATGAGAACTCCTTCCAAGCGATCATGAAGCAGAAACGTTACACTGGAATACTTTTTCTTCTTTTCTGTGCGTAATGTTGTCAACAATAACTATCAGCAGTTCACACGTGACTCTTTTGTCTGCATCAGTTAATGTAACCTATACATACTCCCTGCCATGTTTGTTGCCATATCAGAGTGGATTGTGTCATAGTGACATTGAACCGAGCTTGTTTTCGACAGTTGTCCACAGTGAAGAATTCTTGGGAAGGCAAAGACAAGAACTGGCATAATAACATAAGACAGTATGGCAGAAAACTCGCTGTCTGACCAAAAAGGTGACAAAGTACGTCCACCAGCAAACATGTCCACCCTGTTGGACTGTTCTTGAGGAAGTCCTCAGTGTAATACAGTCTTTCCTCGGAGCTCTCTTGCTAGTTTCCTTCTCCTGGTTCTCTTCCCTTTCACCTCATTTCCACCTCTCTCCTTGTGTCTGTCATTTCTGGTACATTGAGTGCTTCAGCGTTTCTTTGAGGGTTCACGAGATAGCGCGGGCATGCCACAGCAGTACATTGTCTTCCCTAGCACAGTTTTACATGTTTGGCATTGTTTTGATATTAGTTCACAGCTGAGAGACAGTTTGTACTCGGTCGCTCGTTGTGCTATCTCTGCAGATAGAGGCTGCAGGGTGGCTGCAGCACAGAGGCCAGAGCTGCTGCTTCTTCTTTAATTAGCATTTCTGTGACCACAAAATAAACATTAAAGCTTATGTATGAGTTTTAATGGAAACGGTATCCCTGTTTTCTAGGTTTTAATTCCAATTTAGTTTTTTTTACATCATAACCGTGCCCTTGGATAAAGTGTGGGATTGGTTCATGTTGAAGGAACTGTTCGACAAGCAAGTGTTTTCCGTTTTCCACTGAGAAGTTGCACATCTATTGTGCAAGTTTTCAGTGGAAAACTGAAAACTTGCCAATCATCTGTTGTGCAACATTGTCACAGACAGGTAATGCTGGCGCGCTGCCAGACCACAAAGAGCAAAGTGCAGCTTGTAGGCTCTAACAGGCTCCCTACAGACAAGTTTGCTTTTTTTTCTTAGCAAGTTATCTCTTAGTAAGCTGTTTAATGAGTGTCAGACATAATAATTCTCAGTAAAATTGTGATAAATTCAACATTTATCGTGCTTTGTTCAGATCAGTCAGAAATGCGGGCAGGGGAGCCTGCAGTGAGAAGATAACCTTTACCCTAACTTCAACAAAAAGAAACACACAGACAATCACGTGCAACTCTTTTTTGTTTTAAGTAGGACATTTTGGGTTTGTTTCTATGAAGGGAACTGATAAGCAAAACTCATTAGTGATACTTAGTAACCGGTACTCTTTGTAACCCGTGAGATCAGCATCACATGCAGAATGGGAGTCCAGGACAATAAAGGCCATCTGCCAATGGCTGCAACCCTGACACACATGTTTATAATGCACATGTATGCCGGAGGTCACATGTATACACGCACTCTGATAAATAAATGAATTAAGAAACTGTCATCCAGTCACATGCTGGAGTGCTGCACTCGGCGATACGCAGAGCCTCTCGGGATTTTCACACCTTCCAACATGAACTCCCTGTCAACCCAGCCATGACAGCTCCTAAGGACTGACAAGGGACACACTGAGAGAGACTTCCAGAGATAGACATGATAGGAGTGTGTTTATTGTGTGTGTGAACGAAGGACGGACAGAGAGAGAACAGGAGAGGCGGAAAAAGGCTTTCTGTCACTTGTGTTTGCACCAAGGACAGCAAAGAACTATATGGGTGTAGCGGTGTCAGGATAAAACCTACTGTTCTTGTTGAATAACCGATTTTTATATCATACTCATGTCTCTGTCATTAAATCAAGAAATTGTCAGACATCAAAAATACAGAATTAAACTTATTGCAGAGACGGCTCTTCATGTCCCTGCGATGCTTTGTCCAGCTTGCGTGATGTATTTGATATGGTCAGCCAGTAATTTCATTGAGCATTAATTGAATTGTGGTAATGAATGAAGGTACGGCAGAACATACAAATAATCTTTCAAGAGCTAATTAGGTTTAAGGGGAACTACTGGACTTGGCAGTTGCCATTCAACCAAAAGTCTAATGGTTTCTTCATGCAAATTTGCTTCATTCATAAATGATCAAGGTTATTAGGATAGCTGAGAGCAAACGAGAAAATACTTGTTGAAATAAGAGTTCATTTTAAGCCACTTTGATACTCTCATGTGTAGGATTACAGAAGTCCAGGATTCACATACAAGTTTTGGCTTCTGATGCTGCTAACCAGCCAATCGGTGGCATGCAGACTGATTGCGTTAAACCCCGGTCAAGCAGGCACTATTTTAGTATCTGGTACCGGTTATTATGACCTAATGGAAAACCCTGAAAACCTTGGCAAACCTTTGCGAGTCAGTCCAAGTAGGTACTAATGGAAAAGGGGCTCAAGCATGCACAAAGCCATTGCTGTCATGAGCTGTGCGCAGGCAGGAGAAGGACCCCAGAGCAGACTTCACAAAGGCCGGAGTGAAACTCAAAAACAGCTTTATTTGCTGATGCATGAAAAATACAAAAATAACAGAAACAAGAAAAATAATCCACAGGGAGACACGAGGGAAAACAAGCAAACGCAAAATAATCCAGCGCATGGGAAACAGGAACACGGAGAAACACACAGCATGGAAAAGACGTTAACAACGCAACAGGGAGCACAAAAAGCACAGGACTGAAATACACAAGACACAACGAGGGGGAACGAGAGGCAGGAGGTGAACACGGCTGGGAGACATCAGGGCTGACGAGCACAAGGAAGCAAAACTCAAACATGAGACAAGGACCTTCAAAGTAAAACAGGAAACAAAAGCACAGAGAAGACAGACCGAGACACGTGCTTAACACAGCACTGAGAAAGAACACAAACCACAATAATCAAAACATGGGATATAATAAATCAAAACCGCACACTAGAAAAACAGAACAAACCAAGGAGCAGCAAAAACCCAAAACACAGACAGCAACATAACAGAAAACAACAATAAACTGAAAACGCTGAGTCAGGAGACCCAGGACCATGACAAGGACAGGGACTGATATTCACTGATATGGACTGCACAATATGAACATAGAAGACAGAGGCCCTAAATTATCCCTGATCAGCAGGATCACCACGTTTTATAAGACAGCAGCTATAACCTCTGTCTGTGTGGTCCCTTCAAGCTGTCCGTTAGCATCAATAATAACCCAATCGATATATCGATGACTGACAAACGTGTGTCAGAGTTGACTGTATGTCCACTGTGTTCGCTCCGTGTCTTCCTGCCACTGTGATGGCTCACTCTACTTTAATTGTGGTCTTCATGTCTTCATGTTGTAAGCCCGACTCGTGCAGGTAATCAGTCCTCGTTACAGGTGTCTGCGTTTATTTGTATGAAACATCTGGAAACACCAGCCTGACTGTGTGACTACACATCTGATATTTCTGTTTCTCTGCTGAAGTAGCTTCATCACTCAAAACCATGAAAAGACAGCATGCGCTCACTTTAATCAGACAAGTCCATCAAGTGCTTAACCTCCACCCTCAAGGCTGAGTGCGCACGCACACTCACAAACAGTAACACACACACTTACACACACACTCGTGCATGAATAAGCTTGATGAGATGAGAGTCTGACCCCCAACTCTGTGCTTAATGTGTGAAGGTGCTGAAAGGAAACAATTTGAATGATGGCAGTGAGCTCTGTGAGTTCACAGGCTGAACCAATGACAATGCTGAAAATGTGCAGCAAGAAAGAACAGGATGCCTGATTCCAGCCTGAGATTCCATCCCAGAGCCCCACAAACAGTTTCAGGTTTAAATGGTCATCAATTAAAACACACTAGCTATGTCCCAATTCAGGGGCTGCATCCTTCGGAGGACCCGGCCTTCGCGGTCTATGTCCTCCGAAGGCCGAGAGGGCTGGAAGTGCGAGGCTTGTGAAATGGGACAGTCAGATTTGCATCACCAGCTGTTCCCGCCCTTACTGCTTTCACCTCTTCGTTTTTACCGTTTCCGTTGCTGCTGCCAGTGGTGGAAACTGCAATTGGCTGGACCGCGCTATGAATTCTGGGATATGGTGGGCCACGATGGATACATCCTTCCGGCCTACAAATGCGGCCCACGAAGAACGCAGCCCCTGAATTGGGACATAGCTAGTGCCATGGGCCAGGTGAGTGCGGGGTTTTTCCACTCTGCTGGGCTCCATCTTTGGACAGGGACTCCACTCAGCCTGCACACCTGACTGCAATCAAGTCACCGGTATTTAAGACCAGCACTCACAACAGACCTCTGCCAGATCGTCTGCTAACCCTCGTTAGTCGAGGCCACAATAGTAAAGTCTCGTCATAGTATTTCCCTGTACTAACCTTGTGTTTCTTTTGCTCACAGCGAACCTCCGGAGACCCTTGTTTCAACTGCCATAGGCTGTTTTTGTCTGGTCATCCAACAGCTTCTCTGTACTGGCTCACCTGCCTGCCCTCCTGCCTCAGCGGTTGGACACTCTGAACCTCTGTACCCCTACTCTCTCGGACCTTTTGGACATCCCCTTCCAACGACATCTTCACCTGCAAGCGCGTAAGCTGCTTCTGTCAAACCAGATCTGCTGGCCAAGGTTCTCCACCACCAAATACCACTGACTGTCTCCTCTCATTGTAGACTCTTGGTGCCCAGGCCGTTTCCCCCTTCCCTTCCCAGGATCCATTCACGCACAGTTGTCTCCAGCCTTAGTACTCAGCTCGAGTAACTAGTTTCTGCCCACAGCTCATAGTTCGCACCCTCTTAGTTCTCTGTTCAAAGACCTTTAGTTTCTTGCATTTAAGACTGTCACTGTAAATAAAAGCACTGTACGCACGTCTGTTTTCCCTCTCTCTGTGTCTGCACTCGAGTCCACAAGCAGCCCAGCCTTCTCGGCCATAACACACAGCTCTAGAATATTAATAAATGACTGAACTGTAGAACAGAGTTGAGGGAGGGTTGGTGAAGCCTTTGATCCAGGAGCAGGTGGCAGAGGTGAAGGTGGTCCAGTTTGGTGGATGGGATTATGTTGTTGAACGCTGAGCTGTAGTCCACAAAGAGCATCCACACATGGCCCGAGCTGTTCTCCAGAGGGCTCAGCACTATGTGAAGAGTGATGGACTGACTTGCTCTGTAAGCAAACCGGTGTTGGTGGAGGGAGGGGGGGGTAGACAGTCTGATGTGCTGAGACACTATCCACTTGAAACACTCTGTGTACAGTTTCCTTCATATTTTCTGACCACTGGGATTCTTTTCTTCTTATATTTTCATGTTTCGAATTTTATTCTGGAGGATATTCTGTTTTAAGTGTTTGATTTTTCTAACTGAGGGACAGGAACGTTTGCGCTGTGAATGCTTTTGAGGTGATGAAGAGCTTGATTGTCTTCAGATGCAGCTCATTAGATGGAGAGAAATAAATCCGGATGTTTACAAGACCTGACCTGCACATGTGGAAAAGTGGAGATTTCTGTGTAAATATTTCCTGCAGCTGTGGGTTTGAAACTGTGGATGGTGTTATTTCTGATGATTCCTCTGAGTGTGTGGTGGCACCTTAGCAACATCAGTCACATGACCTTCCCACTCTGTCTCAAGTCAGGTGCTGTCTCTATAAGTGGGTTCAGCTCATGTCACACAGGGAAAACCATCCAATCACGTGAGCTTTTTCCTGGCAGCACGTCCTTCTCAAGGACGCCTGGCCTGCACTTGCTAAAGGGGGCAGGTGTGTGTGAGTGAATGTATGTGTGCGTGTCTGTGTGTGTCTGCGTGCGCATGTCTGTGTGAAATGTTGACTTGCCCACTTGAGCCTCTCTCCCCTTTAAAGCCAGTGCTTATCAATCAAATGTATAATTTCCACCTGAGAGGCTGTGAGATTTCTTCCCATTAAGCTCTTAAGCTGCTGATTTCTCTGATTAGCTCCTCCTCTGGCTCGGCGGTAATCATGCTGGGGAACCCTAACGAGGCCTAACGAGGGTGGCTCACCTGCACAGGGCGTCCGAGCGGCAGGTGCGCCGCAGCTCCAGACAGCTGGCTTTGTGCCTCTCCTGGTGGGAACAGGACGGGACAATGGTGCGACGGCGGCGCTCGGCACATGCCTGGTCCGGGCACGAGCAGAACAACAGGGGGTAGCTCAGCTCCCATGACACCCGCTCAAAAAACTGCCGCAGGGCCTGAAACACACGGCGGGAGAAAAAAAAATAAACAAGACCGGGATGCAAGTCTGAAATGTGGTACAATTTATCGAGCACAGCGCAGGTAACAGGAAATAGGTAAACATTACAGAGTGTGGGTGTCGAGACAGTTTAATGTGTTCTTCAGTTTCACTCTTGTGTAACCTGCCATCTGTGACATCTACAGGAGGTGGTTTAAAACTGCAAGCTGCCTGTTTTCACAGGCAAAACTATCCTGGGACACCACAGCTGGGGGACAAAATAAAGACTTTCATTAAAAACACTAAACTATTATTCCTTGGTGTCTGCATTTATCTGGAATATAAACTAGGAATTCCCAAAATAGGAAAAAGTATTTGGAAAGAAAAAAATGGGAAGGCGGTCTGTCTCACTGAGGAAGAATCTGCAACATCACTGGTCCCTTTGATTTAATCCTCACTAGCTTTACGATAAACCAGTAAGACGTGTCCACAGGTGTGCAGGTAAAATGTTAATAAGAAATCTGAATGATTCAAAATGAGCTAAGATTTTTATTACAATGGAATTGCCTCAGTTTAAACACATGACATGTTTTCTGTTTTCTGCTGAAAATTAAATCTGGATTTCTGAGATCACTGCATTCTCTTTTTATTTATTTTAATTCAGCGTAAAAACTTTGCCAGGATTGGGTTTGTACACAGATAAAAGTTGTTCACGTCACACCTGGTGGAAGCCCTAAGCGTGAAGCTCCTGGCTCACAGCTTCTGTGCTGATGGTAATGCCAGAGGAGGCCTAGCGTGCCACAGTGACATCAGTGCTGACGTGGTCTGAGGAGTTTCTGTGGTTCCACAAATCTCACTGACAGCTGATCAAGGAACGTCCAGGAGGAAAAACGTTTTCAAGCATTATGGCACAGAGACCTTTTTAAAATGACCTATTCTTTCACTAGTGTTTGTAGAGGCGGCCTCGTGATGAGGTGCTGGATGTTATACACTGGTGTGAATGGGTCTGAAACACCTTGACTCAAAGATCAACAGGTCTATGTGTTTTTTTTAGAACCCCAGTGAAGGCCTAAACTTCTTTGGAGGCAGCTCATTTGTTTTGCTTGTTAGAATTTGTCAGAATTGTTTGTGTCAATTTTTTGAGCCATAAACTGTAGATAAAAGATGGACTTTGCCTGCATTCTTTCTCATGTCCATCAGGGGGCAACTCCTTGGGTCTGATTGGATAGAAGTCTGTGAGGAAACGAGCATCCTGTTCTGCTGGTCTCTGAGCTCAGTTAACTGCTTCCTGTCAGGAAGTTACCGTTCGCATTATTATAATTGCAGGACCCTCGCAGTAAAATCTGCTGCACTGAATCTGTGTTTGAGCATCTTCAGTGTCACTGATTCACAGTTGGTAAAAACTCCTCGCTACTCTGAGCTGGGAGTAAAACTGGCAGTTTTTCTGCAGGTGTTTGGCGTTGGCCCGGTGATGAGGACACACAGACTAAATGGATTGAAGAATATTCCCAGGAGTGTGATCCATGGAGTCCTGGGGTGTTCGGCTCAGCCTCGGAGCTGTGGAGCAGAATTTAGATGCTTTCTCAGGTGGAAAATAACCGTATTAAAAAGCATTTTAAATGCTGCACTTTTACTTGACTGTTTTTAAAGGTTTTATTCCAACAAACAGTTTGTGTAATTCTGCCACTGACGTAAAAGCAAAGGCGAGGAGGAGGAAAATGAAGCGTTAATAACCTTTCAGCCTTTAGAAAGCTTTTAGCGTCACAGCACTGACACCATAACACCAGCTCTGTTGTCCAGACGCCGTCACATCATCATCAGAGAGAACCTTGGATGGTTTAAACATGGAGGCCGCTAGTAAATGCTGTAAATGATGCTCGATCACTCTGAAGGGTGCTGAGACACGGGCAGCTGTCAGTGCTAGCTGTGAGAAAGCTACACATGTGCATGTGTTTGTGCTGGTGGAGCATTTTTAATGACATCATCTGACCAGTAATATGGCTGCTGTGACTGTCTGAGAAGGTGGAGCTCCAGGTTTGCTGAGTGAGATTTGAAGATTTTAATTGGATGTTACCGAGCACTGATTAGCAGGTATCTGTATCTTAAAAATGATGCTGGGTACGCCTGCATCATAAATTATATCATACACCCGAAATAGTGCTTTATGTTTTTATACTTCATAATTTACACCTGCAGGTATCACGACCTGATAAACGGATTAGTCTGTGACTGAGTGCTGCATGCTCTCAGTTCACATGAACCAGTTTCAGCCAGAGGCTCATGTGGCTCAGGGAAAAGCTGTTATTTTTATTTTAATATTGACAAATACAGTGAAGAACTGGCAGGAAAGCAGAGGGAGAGAGAGAGGGGAAGGCATGTGGCAAAGGGCCGCAGGTTGGACTCAAACCTGGGCCGGCCATTCTCAACCCTACGGCATATGGTTGCCTGCTCAATGCACTTAGCTCAACTGGCACCCAAAGCGGTTATTGACGAATCAGAAGATCGGAGGTTTGATCCCCGGCTATCGCAGTCTGCATGTCGAAGTACCGTTGGGCAAGATACTTAAGCCTGGTGCATCCATCAGAGTGTGTGTGACTTAAACCAGGTGCTTCAGTACAGAAAAACGTGCCTGTGTGGCCAGGAGGACGAGGTCTGAAGGACTTTCAGCACTCAGAGTAAAACAGGGCTTATTAAGCACCCCCTGCCTGTGACCAGGAATCTGTGACCTGCAGTCTGGGTCAGAGCCATGTTCCCTGTCTTTAAACCACCTCCCCGCTACATTTCCCACATCCCCCGCCTCTGACGCTGGAGCAGGATCTGTTTCGGAGAAGTTCCGAGTTTTTTTATCTACACTGAGTGAAAGTGTGAAATAAGCTGAGCAAAAGGTCAGGCAGTTTTCTCACTGCTTCGGATTTCCCCTCAAACTCGAGTCGCCGCACCCACCTTCTGACACCGCTTCCTGCTGCACGGCTCCTGATAGGCCGCAGAGGTTTGCGGGGGCGTGGTCTTGCTGCAGATGGAGTTGTAGGCAGATCGGAGACGTTTACACGTCTCGTTGAGGTTACAAGCCTTTGCCGCATCCAGACAGGGGTTACAGGGTTTCCCTGCCTCGGAGCAGGGACTCATCTTGGTCAGAGATGAATCTGCAGAGAGAGAAGAGATAAAAGATGAATTAACAAGACTCACACACGTCTTTGTGCCCAAGCTCGCACTAATTTGTGCGCTTAATGAAATAATCTGCTGAAAGATAATTGAACATTTTCAGAGAGCGACTTGACTTTCTGCTCCAATCAGCAAGGCTGTAATCACTCCACTCGCGGCGCTCTCGTGTCTCACAAAAGGCACTTTTAGACTGAAAGCTTCGATTTCTGTTTTTATGATTAACCGTGTTTTTCGGCTTCTGCCGGGGGTCAAACAAAAACAAAAACAAAGAGAAACTCAGAGGAACAACAGAAAGTCACCTAAAGTCACCCAATAATAAGAAAACTACTACAGCATATTAGACACTTCATACTCGGACGTCCACAGAGTCACTCGGAGTCCAAACGTAAGAAAATAAAGAATTTAACATCTATGAAGATAATATGAATAATAACTACAGAGAAGCTTGACTTATTATAGAAAAGTGAACATTTTGCCTCCTGGGCCGCCATTCTGGCCGGACCTGTCCTCAAGAGAGGAGGTTGGCCTGGGAACGCTTTGATGTTTCCCCAGCTAAGCAGGAGAAGGTGGTGAGGTCTGGGCTTGGGCCCCCGAGACCCAACTTCAGATCAGCAGAAGAAAATAACTGAATGATTGAATGTTTTTTTTTTTTTTAGATTTTAACTTTTATTGAAGTGGATAAACAGCGACCAACATTCATCATGTACTAACCTGTTTTTATATAATATTTAACATGTGTTTATTTAAAGTGTGTTTCTGCCTCGCTGTCTGGAGTATAATGTGTAATGTTGATAATGAAGCAGCATGGTTCAATATTGAAGAATCATTTTATTAGTCGACTAAGAACATCCTGATTTTTCTAACCTGCAATCTTTGTGTGAACCCAGCGACATGTTTGTACTGAAAAACATATTAAAATCACACATACGATATGTGAGTGATTGCTCCATCAGCCTCCACCCGCATGTTCATGCCCAGTAATCACAGCATGACAGCAGAGTGATCGCCGATCACATCCATCACCATGATTGGACAGGTTAAAGGTCATCATTGTAATTGTGTTTCTTAAAACAGAAAACTCAAAATACAAAGTTGAGATTTTATAAATGATATTTCTATCAGGATGTCTGAGTTGTTGTGATGAATTCCGATAAACTTAAATGAAGAAGAGCTGTCTTTCTTTGGCACGCTGCATGAGCTCATGTGACTAATCCTCTGTAATCCTGCGTAAACCACTTACTGCTTAAGTTTGCTCCATGATTCAGAGCCAATCAGTCTGCATCCTTCTTCAAATATATAAAATTACTTTCATATATTGGACGTGTCTAATAGAGAGACTCGACATCCACACAGAAACATTTTAACAACTCAGACTGCGAAGAAAGAAAACCGCACAAAACAGCAATCAGCGCTGCACACAGTCCCACAAACCGACACACAACACGCCTCCGTCAGTCAGGGCGCCCTGCTCTCAGAGCCAGCTTATTGTGACACAATCCTGAACAGCACTGCATCCGCCTGCTTGCATCCACCCAACAAGCAGCAGCACAGAGGCCCGTCCTCCTTCCATCAACACCTTCAGCTCCATCAGTGCACTCACCATGTGACCTAATTAGGATGGTGACAGAAGGCGGTGTGAGTGGAGGAGACGGAGGCTTGCTTCTGCGTCCTGCAGCTGTGTTCGGGTTTAATAGTGAGTACATTGCAGGAGCAGTGAAAGTGCTGTAGTCGTGTCCGTGTCAGGTCTGAGAGCCGCAATCACATGTACCCACATTTATTCACATGTACAGCGGTGCTGATTAGCAGTTGCTGACTGTGTGGCAGACTGCTCTGACCACCACCGCCGAGGCCGTGCAGGACGTTTCTGATGAAGGTATGATACACCTGGACACGCCCAAACTGACTGATCCTGGATCAGCTGCTAACAGGCAGATAGTCTTATGTGAAACTGAAACGGGCTAAAGGACTGGCGGGCATGTCTGGCGGGTCTCTGCTTGCTGGCTGCAGAACATTACAGGGACATGCTGTCAGCTGACAGCCTCTGAGGCGCTGATTAAACGCTAACATCAGCAACGTGGTGAGATACCGCGTGCTTCATCGAGTCTGATCTGTTTTACCTGAGTGCTAATTAAAAGTGTCTTCTTTTCATGAGCAGCTTCATCCAGATACTGAACGTCCTAAGTTTAGTGGGCTTAAATGAAGCTCTCCTGATCGTACCCAGCTCCATTTTTCACTCATGTCTGGAACGTCTGGAAGCCTGCTGAGGAGCAGTACACCGTGTGTGTGTGTGTTAAACTTTAAATTAAACACTGGCCACTTTATTATTTACACCTTGTTAGGGTGTGGATGGGCTCTTTTCATTCAGACCTGCTTTAATTCAACAAGCTGCTGTAAACATTCCTCAGATTTTGTTCCATTGAATGACAACATCATAACATCATCACACAGTTTCTGCAGGTATGTTGCTGTCTCTGTGATGAAGGTGAAGGTGCTCTGTTGGACTGAGTGCAGCAGTTTTGTGAATTTGAGTTTCCTGTTCTTACTGACAGGACTGACACAGTGTGGTCTTCTGCTGCTGCAGCCCATCTGCTTGAAGGTTCAAAGATGCTCTTCTGCAGACGTTGGTTGTAATGAGTACCTTTCTATCAGTAGTCTGTCGTTTCTCCTCTGACCTCTGAGCTCAGCAGGGCGTTTCCTCCCAGAGTGCTGATATCCACTGATGCTATTTAAAAAGGCAGCTGCTGTCAGGGAGCAAAGTGTGCCCTGATTTATAAGATGAACCATCATCAGGTTCACTGTGACTTTTAGTTTAAAATAAGGAGTTAATACGCGCACATATCTTCCAGCTTTTATTTTGAAACTGGGGTTTTGAAGAGTTGAATGTAGAGGTGTCTGTCTCTAAAGCTCTCTGTCTCAGTGTCTGTAGTTTTAACTGTGCTGCAGGCTGTAAATAAAGCAGACAGTCAGCACAGACATGTTTCATAGCTCATGTTCGGGGTGTATAATTTTATTAAAAAATGATTTATTTAACACGCTTCAGTGAGCTGAACTTAGAGGATAGAAACAAAGCATCGATCCGATACTAGCGATACCTGGACAACACGCCCACCTAGTTTGAACTACAGTACGTTTTCACACCTAAAGGCACTGAGCTGCTGCCGTGTGATTGGCTGATTAGACATCAGTGTTAACAAGCGGTTGAACAGGTGTACCTAATAAAGCAGGGTGATTATGTATTATGTGGTGTGCTCAGAGACTCAGGGTGCGTGGGTCGTGATGTTTGCTGCTCTACCTGTAGCAGCAGAGCTTAGCGCATGTCTGCCGCCCTCACATGATCAGGATCTACAGAACTACGATACCTCCTCATCACCAGGGCTATGGTGAGATCCAATCACACGTGTGAATGTCACACCGGAGTGTTGAGTGTGAACACACACGTGTGGACACCATTAAGTCCCAGCCTAACACATCCAATCACACAAGTCCAATGGAAAAGACAGCTGTATCTGTGGCTCAGAGACGGATCATGAAGCGTGGCATCGTGACATTTCCCTCAGTGTTTTAACAAATTTACATCAGTGACTGACAACACCTCCAGATTCATGCCCTCCAGTGCTGAGCAGAGAAATCAAAGGCTTCCTGTGAGGCAGAAAACTGGGCACGATCAATAAAGCCCCAGAAAAAATAATCTCATGCAGAGAGTCCTCCGAGGAGCAGAGCCTCCAAACCTCAGAAATATGAATTAAATTGGCTTTTCCTCGGTGGAGGTGTGAGCTCAGCGCGCCGGTTTCTCTGTTTACACAAAAACCATCGAGCTGAACCTCCTCACACTTTAACAGTGAGAGCAGAACGGGACACCGGAGGCAGATTCATCCACTCTGGGAGAGCGGGGATGGTGTCAATACAATGATAATATGATTATTATATGAACAGATATCATGTGTGTGCTAAACCGAAACCTTTTAAAAATCACTTCTTTAAAGATGATTCAAATTCATAAGAAAAAGTTAGAGGTGGTGGGTTTTTATGTAGCAGCTAGTCCCTGCAGGTTCTCAGCCTCAAAGCTGGGAACATTTATCCATCTTAGACCTTCAGACAACTTGACCTCCAACTCTGACCTCAAGGTCACAGGTCCGGTTTTTACAACTCCAAAAGGAAGTGACCGTTGATTTTCATATTTATGCTATCTAGCAGAAACCACTGTTAGTATTTTATACAGCAACATGTTTCTGCTTATCGCTGATGTAATTTCCTTCCATGAAGACGCTCAGCCTGTGATTACTGCTCAGATCTGCAGCCGAGCAGCAGCGTCGTTTCACCCTTTGAACTTCTGCACCGTGTCTGTGTCGATACAGCCAGAGTGTGCCGAGGTGACGGAGAGGACACCGCTGCGAGCTGCCATCACCTCCGACTGACGCCTCACTAATTAAATATGAACGTGGTCACCGTCAATACACCTCTGCAGGGTCCTATCAGCACCTTCACACTGCAGATAACACACGCACACAAACAGACACACACACTCACAAAGACACACACACACAGACTCTCCGTGCTGCACATGTAGAAGTTTACAGGATGGGATGCTCTCTGGTGCTGTAAAACATTTTATTATCAGTGACAGAGTCTGCCCTCATGGTACATGTTCTTTTTTGAGCTCAAACATCTACTGACAGAGTACCATCCACACACACACACACACACACACACACACTAGCTGTTATGTGTTCCCAGGAAAGCTAGAGCTGTTGAGGCGTTGCTTCGTAGCTCCATGAAAGCAGAAATTCGAGCCATTGTGAAGACGTCTTCACCACCCACACGTCTTTCAGGAAGCATCACTCGTATGACTGCACACACAGGAGTGTTTTGTCATTAAATCTGATGCAGACAAATAAAAACCAGAAGGAAAATCAAACCCAGATCTGTTCTAGGTGCTCTTTAAATGACGTCCCTGACTCTCCGGTTATGTTCTAAAGACTGTGGACTCATTCACATGTGAAGGACTCAGGATGAGTTTTTTGGAGCGAGTTGTCGGTTGCTTATACAGAACAATAAAGTTGCATGTGGAAACTGGACATGTTTCCTGTGGGAGCGTTGTTTTGATTGTTCTCATTGTTTTCTACTCTGCTTTTACTTTGTGCTTTTTCTCACTGATCAGCTTGTGGTTTTGGATCTAAGGGTCTTAGCTGAATGTTTACCCCAACACCTCCACAGCAGCATGTCAGGCAAGCCCAAACCCACAGCAGGCTGCTGTGGTTTGGGTTGGCAGAGGCTTTAAGGTTTGGGCATTGTCCACCCACAGATGTACTGAACTCTGACCTCTGATGAGGAAAGGGATGAATGATAATTTATGCAGAAACTGATAATGTCTGAGAGGGTGAAGAGGCACAAATGCTGTGACTGAGTCACTCTGCTTTATGCATAAACTGCACGAGAAGCCAGCGTCCAACATTCCCGGCAGGTGTTCCGCTCATGCTAATGATCTGCAGAAAGTTTTTGTTTTAAGCACTTTCCCCAAAAAATCTGTCTGCCCATCATCTGAGTGCAGAAAGGGAATCGTCTGGAAATGATGGAGCCGTCCACTGTCGAGTGCTTCCAAACTTTTCACTTTATCCAACTGAGCAGAAAACGTTTGACAGGCAGAGAGAGGAGGTGGAGGTGGAGGACGCTGAATGTAGAGCAATGAGCTGTAACTCTGTTTGTCTCCAACAGCAAACTCTGATCATACTTTTGGGTTGGTAGGTCTTTCTTCCAGATCAATCATGAATGAGCTAACCAGGCTGGCAGAGCTGATGAGAAGAAGGTTTCAGAGCCTCCTGAAGGGATCAAAGATGTTGGAGAGGGCTGCTGATTCACTCGAAGGCCGTCGATTGGGTAGAATGTTGTTTACTGTAGTAGATGATGTCGTGCACGGCCTCAGTGTCTCCAACTCTGTAAATGTCTTCCCTCGGAGCGTCTCCCTGAGACTCGTTCCTATTCTCATTAAAAAATAACAGTTTAACAGTCTGGTCACCCAGTTATTCACACAGCTAGATTTCTGACTTCATTTTGGAAGGTTGTTGCTTCGCCTGCTGATGGCGCTGAGCTGCAGATGTGACATTGCTTTGATGCAAAAATATACATTTGTATAAATTTGACTTAAATTTCCTCAAAATTTTCAAATACACCAGATTCATTGCTTTGATTTTGCTATTCATGGAAGTTTTTTTTTGTTTTTTTATCAACAGCTTTGTGCTGTTGTTAAGATTAGTCAGTCTTTGTCAGACAACATCACTGTTCTCTGTCACTGGTTCTCTCGTGGAAGACATACAGAACGTTTCGCAGTAAAGCAGAAGAAAAACTGAAAGATGATTAAAGTTCAAATAAAGACAATAAAGGTACTGGGAGGTGCATGTTATGTAAGGCTTTAAAGGCAAAATGACTTTGAGATCAATCCTGCAGTATACTGTGGACTCTGTGGGTTTCATGAGATGTCAGTCTGAATCCTGCGGTCATGCTCTGACTTTGTAGAAAGCCCCAAGAGAAGAGACAAGTGCAGCAATCTGAGCAATAAACCTTTGATTTTGTTTCTCAAATTATAAAATACAACAAAAGTCGATCTTCTACAGTCAAACCAGGCTGAGGTTCAGTTGCACAACTGGGACTTTGTAGTTGGTCACGTAGGGAGGATGCACTAGCGACCTGTCCTGGGTAGTTTTTAGGAGTTAGAATCTCTATATATCCAAGCAGTTACATCACTGATATACTGTATATCATATCTGCTGTATGCAGCAGCAGAAGACCACGCTGATATACCGGTCATACCGAGCAGAGGGAGAACTGGCAGTAATACTGGGACAGAAAGAGAGAGTCATGCATCATCTGATGAAGATGTAAGTGAGAATGGAGTAGGAGCAAGAACATTTCCTTGAGGAACACCTTATTCAGTATTACTGTCTGACATCAAATCACTGCAACCAACTGTGCTGGTGTTCCTAACTCAAGAGTCTCACTTTCTGGGTATAGAGATAAACTTCTATCTTCTATCATGATCAAGTTAGTGTGTTCAGACATTACCAGTCTATCATAGGGCTTTTATCATTTTTAAGCACCTCCCCTCACAAATCAGAAACTGCATCTCACCATCTGACAAAGTTTTTCTTAGACCTGACCAAGTAGCGCTTAAACCAAACGCAAAAAAACCTCTAAAATAAGTCTTTGTCCTGGAGCTGACAGCCACTTAAGGTCCTAAACCAAATGCAAAAAAAAAAAACTTCCTTCTGATGCCACTTCCTCAGCGTGACATCAGCACCATTTAGTACGGTGAAAACAGATGACTGAGCCTACAAGCAGGTGTTGTTCACAGCTACTAGAGATATCCACACCAGTGATGCTGTGCAGCTAATGAGCTGATGAGGTAATCAGGTGTATTAAAGCCAGTATGCAAATATAACTGAGGAGAGCGGAGCTGTTTGAACCTGTTTGCCTTGCAGCTCATTTACCAGCTTTAATGAAGCTGCTTCATCACCCTGATCGGCCTGATATCACCTCTGCCTCCACGGCAGCTTCAGCAGCTGAACGCTTGCTGCCCCGGTTGGTTTCATTAAAGTTTAGCAGTTTTGGAGTCGTTCTCGCTGAGCTGAATGTGGAGGAAACTCGACATCTTCATCCTTGACAGACAGCGCAGATAAAGCCACAATGTGCTTATATTCCTGCAGGACAGCCGGAACATTCTCATTCTCCACATCCAAACAGCGCCGGCTTTGAAGTGGGACAAAGCAGCGAGAGAACATGCACGAGGATTTAACAGCTTATGTCCAGAAATCGAAATGAAGGTAGTTCAGTGCCGCTGAGATTTGTGCAGCGCTCGTTATGCACAGTGTTTCACGACGCGTTCAGGGACATATAGGAAACTTGTGCTTCCAGCCCATGAATAATTTCTGAATTTATGCAGCCTCCTCAGTGTTTCCATAGCACGCTCAGTTAGATGGGCGTGTTTGGTCTCTGAGGGGCAGCTAACACCTCCTCACTCCCGATTTTATCGATTCTGTGAAATGAAGCAGGCTTCCCCTGCTCCACACACACTCATCTTAATGCTGCGTTACAGTTTGAAGCCTGTTTTAATGACTGCAGAATAAAGACTTGCACAGCAGAGGCAGCTGCTTCCTCTGTGCAGGTTAGAAAAAGTCCATTACCTGCTTAGGCCGTCACTGTAAATCCAACACTAAATTCTACATCAGTATGAGCAAATGCAACATTATCAATTTAACTGTACAGGAAGATGTTTCCATTGCTTCTCACAAGAACGTCATTATGAGTAAAAATCATAAAAATCCTTGTTAATGCCTTTGCTGTATTTTTTATGCACTGCCTCTTCATGCTGCTCATTTGTTAAATAAAAGTTTGAAAGAAACTTTTCTGGGTCGCCTCAAACTTTTAAGCCATAAAAACAAAAGTTCTTTAAAATGAGTATTATGCACTATTAAAATATAAATTATGAGACTACAGCAGGGTGCCAGATTTCCACTGACTGTTGTGTAAAAGTGCTTCACATTGTGCATGTTGCACTTGGTTGTGATAAAAATAGCTGCTGGGTTGGAGGATATTTTCATTAACTGTGAAATAACAGCTGCACATTTCAACAGAAACTCTGAGAGCTGCTTTTTTATGACTGACGACAGTTTTGGTTCTTAGGGACTGGTTTTTTTTGTTTTTTTTTACATGGATGCTGCAGACACCAGTATTCGCAGACAGGGGAGAGGACATGAACATGATGAAAAGCTGTGCATGTGATTTATTATGGAGCAAAAAGGAAAACAGAAAAGCAGCAGAGGCAGCAGTGAGTCAGCCCCCATAGACTCCCATGTTAAATCTTTACACTAGGAATAAACATGTTTACACTCTGATACACAAACTGTTTGATCTGGATGTTGTTATAACTTACCTGGTGCAACTCAACTTGCACTCAACCGAATAATTAACATGGTGTCAGTGTCAAATACTGAAGGCATCCTTCAGTGTCACACAGAGAAGCAGAAGTGCTGTGGCTAAATGAGCACCAGACCTGCTGTATGTATTAATAGACTGAACACTTCAAACAGCAGCGTTTTTTGTTTTAGGAAACCTCTAAAGGTCTAACCCGAAGTATTTTACGTATAAATGAGGGTTTTTCTGGAAGCAGTAACCATCAGAGATCACTGTGAGTCACAAGAAAAGAGAACAGGGCATCACAGAGTGTCTTTTTGGGGTTGTGGCGTTCCAAAGGGCTCTATTATCGATCCTCCTTTATAACAACGTTATGTTTTTATAATTCACTTGTTTTTAGGCTTAAAGTTTGCATTATTGGGGGCGTGGCCTCTTTGACTAATAGGTGGATGTGACACAGGTGGCTGTAACTGCTAGCTGTCTGCTAAGGCTTCACCTGAACTGGTCCTCTGGACCGTGCCATCAGAGGAAACCTACCTTTACATGTCATTCATTAACTGGAATTTCTTGTTAAACTTGACTTTAACATCAGCTGTGAACTAAGAGTAAAGAAAAGCTCCATGAATTAAAGATGTACAGGAAAGCACTTTTCCCACCACTGCAGGTGAAAAGATTTCCAAACCTGACAACGTTTAGATCCTTCCTCACTTCAAACTGCTTCACACGGCAGCACATTCACACCACGGTGCTGCAGAGCTCTAAATGTGTGTTAGCACAAGCTAAATACATAACAGAGCCACTTCCTCCTCCTTCAGAGTGACTGTTTCATTAGAGTCTGTCTCGCTGTTTAACCCTCTCAACCCGCGGCATCTTCCTCCCTCCGCCCGGCTCGTTCTACCTTCCAGCGGAGAAGAAGAAGAAGAAGGAACGATGTGAGCGCGGCGTTTGAAGAGGAGCAGATATATATAGAGAGAAAGAGAGCGAGTATCCGGGGCAGGAGTGCGGGCCAATTAGACAGTTGCCCTAGGTTGTCCTGTTATCTTCCTCACACACAGCCTCAACAGGATATACACACAGAGCCCCACTCAGGGCTACACACACACACACACACACACACACACGCACACACACACACGCACACATAATATTTTATTAAAACACTGCTCCAGTGTCCGTTATAGATATATACACACCACGGAGACACAATCTAACGAGGTCAGAAACAGAACTGGAGGGAGGAAGTGGGCGTAGGAGAGAGAGCGAGCGGTGAGATGAAGGGGAAAAGGAAAAGAGGTCGAGCTGTGACAGAAAAAGAAGATGAAGACAAGAAGAGAAGAGAAGACTTGACTGCAGCAGGACGGAGCACACCCACACCACCTGCAGCTCTGTCAGCTCCACCTTTCTTAGGTGACCCCAAACAGCCTGAGAAGCATTTCTGTGGTATACCGCTGGGCAGCCGGGGGGTTCACACCTGCACAAACAGCCTGCAGTCACAGGTACTGAGGGAAAGTCTGACCGGCTTAGCACTTTGACCTCCTAATCTTAATGTGTGACGACCTCCCGTACCCCTAATGACGAGTTCTGACACCTCCACGTGTATGAGTGAAGATGTGGTCTGAGCACCATTTGAAGAGTTGCTGGGTTTTTGCAAGTGTAGCTGCACAGGCGGAGACCACCGTTACTAACTTCTGAACAAACCCAGGAATGTGGTTCTGTAAGCAGCCGGAAATACAACAGAAACCTCACAGCTCCGAAAACAGCTTCCAGGGTTCCTGCTAGCAGGCTCTCAAGACTTAACGAGTTAATCACGTTACACGTGACAGAATATCATACCACAACAAGTTCAGCAAACTTCATACTGACACCACTAACCATGTCCGAGTCCAAATCCTCCTTCACTCCCTAAAAATAACTTTATAAAAATAAAATGATGAGTGTCTGTGCTCCCAGCTGTTTAAGTAAAGTTCAGACTGAACTAACAAACAACATACAGCTCTGCTGTGCCTAATCTAGATTATATAAGAATGGATTACCTGGTGCCAAGCTACCTGCAAGATGGAGGATGAGGGTTACTCAGTAATGTTCATTATTAGGGTCCCTGATGGGCAGAGAAAACACCGTCACATGACAGGAAGATTCAGCTGAAAGAATATGTGAGATGATCCATCCACGGCTGGAGGTCCGTCACTAATCTGCTGGATTACTCACTGTGAACGTCCTGACTGTGGGCTGATGTAACACTTGGCAGCTCCGTTAGACTACGGTCACATGATCACCAGCCAAAGTGAAGACACAACAGCAACACACCTAATCCCTGGCTCAAAGGCAACAGTTGCTACTGCGGTCTCCAACCAGTGTTCATATGAATCTGTTATCTCTCACAGCGAGCATCACTTTGGAATTGACAGCTTGTTGCTAGGGGTCAATCCATATTGGTTCCCTTGGTAACCCAGTAGTGTATCTACCACACTGTCATATTAGTAGTATTCTTCGATCCAGTCCAGTCAACAACATTGCAGCATGAGTACTTATCCTGAGTTTCACTTCATTGGCTCTGGGGGTCAACATCCTGCTGTTTTCCCCTGTGCGCAGCTGAGCTCCACATATCCATCAATGAATGTAACTTCAAAATCACACCAGTTCGTCCAGTTGTGAGACAGAACCTCTTAATCACAGATTTCCTGTTTTAAAAGCTTTTCCCTACGGATGGTCCAAACCAGGTGGAACCTCTACAAGAACAGATGGACGTTAACCGACGCCAGCCTCCACCCGAGCCCTGGATGAGCCGCCGCTGAGGTGCTCTGGATGTTTGTAACATATTCACTTTTTATTTCAAAAACCAACCCCGAAGTTTGAGTCAAGATAAAATTCTGGAAAGAAAAGAAGAAGATTTTTGCTGTATTTAAGAGGCTCAAAGAAAATACAAAAAAAACACCTAAAACCAAGAAGAAACTGAGCAAGGAAACATGGCCCTCTCACAGCATGAGTAGATGACGTAACAATGAGCAGCGGGAGACAATGGACATGAATACACAGAAGATAACAAGGGAACGGACCACAGTTGGGAGCACAGCTGAAACTTGACACTGGGACCGGGGATATACAGACACGGAGACAAAGCAGACTGAACACAGGAGACCAGACACAGAGGGAGGAAAACTCTAAGATAAGTAAGAACTGAAGGCGAACCAAAGCATACTTTATACATAACGTATATGACCAATATGACCAGCAAACTACGAATCACAGAGAATATTCCACTGAACACTAGTAAGTCCGGAAACACAGAAACACCAGGACCACGTTTTTATTATAAGACAAATGAGTAAAAAGTGTGTGTGGTTCATTAAATAACACTCAGAGAGTCTGTTTTAATTACGGAAGTATTGAATTCTTAAATGAAGAACACTTTAATTTTGTCTTGTAAATATTTAAATATCACGTGTTATATTCGGGCTGCTGGTCTCCAAAGAGTGACTGCGCTGCATCGTGTAGCACCAGGCTAATCCTCATCCTAATCCAAATCCTAATGCCGGTGCTAATCCTAATGTCCCCATTAAAGTCAGAATCAAATGGCTTTCTTAACTGTTGTGCTTTTCACACATTTTTCATTAGTTCGTGCTTTTGTTGTGTCGACACGACAGTGGCACGTCCAGCTGCCTGCTACTGCACAGAACGTTCAGTGAGATTAAACCTAATCTGCTAATTTCATTATGACTGTGAAAGAGCGAAACACAGGAAATATGCTTACTCTGCCAAGTTTTTACTAAAGAAACCGAAGCGTCTTGAAAAATGCACGTTAACAGAGTTTTTCCTGGTGTGTTGACTGACAGGGTGTGGCATCAAACAGGGACGAGTCGGTGAAACTCAACAAAAGGGAAGGAAGCTGAGGAGCTCAAAGAAGCCATTTCATCTCTTTTCCTTAAAAACAACCTGAAGGGGTTTGAAGTGTCAAATGATGTTGAAAATAAACTGAAATGTAACCCCTGAAAGCAGATAAACAACACGGGAGGATAAAAGTTTAGCTGTTAAAGCGCTGAAAGAAGTGGCAGACAGAAAACTGCTCCTGAATCGAAATGAACCCTAAAACTAACTGTTAAAGACAAGTTTTCTTTCTTCTTAAAAACAGAGAGGCCGGGGAGGATGCAAGCACTTAATCACCTAAAGCAGAGGAACTCACAGATTAAAGGACTTGGTGAAAAAGTTGAACTGAAGGTCAAAACAGAGATCCAGACATAAGTTTAGGTGGAGCAGAAACCAGAAACTGAAACTTTGGCTGAAGTGGAAGAAGAACCAGACGAAGTGGAGCAGGGTCGGCTCATGTCCTAGAGCTGAGGAAGTGAAAGCAGTGGAAGTGATGGATAAAGGTACAGGTGCAGATGAGATGTAGCGCTCTGCAGGGACTTCAGTAGCTGTGTGCTGATGGAGTAACGACATGAAAGTACCTGAGATCATGAGTCAGGTGACAACGGTGCATCGATCAGACTCCACTCGAGCCTTGACGCCGTGCTGTGATGCAGACCAGCTCCGTGTGGTCAAGGTCACAGTTGGAGCTTTCAGAGATGGACAGGGGTCAGAGGTCAAACTGTGATGCTCTGTGTGTTCTATCAGAACCTGCATGAACGTTTGAGCTCCAGCAGCTCGTCTGTTGGATCGGATCACACAGCCAGCCCTCGCTCCCAACATGCATCAATGTCCCTGTCGCTGGTTCACTCTGATAGATCCCGCCCCTGCAGACTGGGAACGCTAACAGTGCTGCAGGTGTTGAGATGTTCTGACCCAAACTGCCCATTTTTCCTTTTCTAATATCAACTCTGAGGACATGTTCACCTGCTCCCTGATAGATCCCGCCCACTAACAGGAGCCACGATGGAGAGCGGTTGCAGCACCAGGCCTGAGCATCCTGCTGGGCGTGACAGGTGACCTGCCATCATGCTGACATACCTGCAGCACCTTAGCTGGCTGTCCTCTGACCTCAGCTCTGTTCAGGTGCATGTTCGGCTAACAGTGAGTGATCTCTTGATACTTAAACACCATTTCTCACTTTGCTGTGATGATGAAGCAAAGAGCTGCAAGGAAGTGTCTAAAGTCAGAGTGAATCTCAGAAAAACCCACTTGCCTCCTCTGAGAGTGGAGGACGCCGGGCGGATGGCGTCCTGAGCGAGCGCACAGACGAAGCTGCGTCAGACGAAACGTCTTCCTCCCCTGTGGTTAAATTATCTGCTCCGCTCGCCTTTCTGCTGCAATCAACTCTCCTCGCTTTCTGCTTTTCCAAGCTCTTGTCTCACATTTCTCCTCCTCTCTTATCATCTCCACTCCTCTCGGTTTTCTTTCCTGCCATCGCTCCCTCCGGGCTTCTGGCGTCGCCGTTTCTCTCCTTTCCTCGTGTCCTTTCCTCTCTCTATCCTTTCATGTTCTCTTGTCTCGCCTCCTTCCTCTTTCTTTCTGTCCCTCTCATATCTCTTCCAGATATAATTGAGCCCGAACTAAAGTTGAACTGAGGACAGCTGAATCCTCGCTGTGTCTTTGTATCATTCCAGATGTAAACGTGGACTCTGAACAGCCTCAGACCTTGATCAGGTCAGGCAGCTGAATAAGAGGAAACATCTGGGGCCATAGAGTCTCTGAAAACATACAGAGGGGTGTAATCAATGCAGATTTGGGGCTTTAGAGATGAAGATGAAGAAGATGAAGAGCCCTTTATTTGGATGAGTGGTGATGATGAGCCCGGCCATCAGCTGCAGCATGATTGTGTCTGATTAAGTGAATCATGCAGTCTCTGAATCATGCAGCACAAAGAGGAAACAAACAAGCCATATTTAAACTACACGACCGTGGACGGACGCGTTTCAAAGTAAAACACGTCATTACAATTCAATCCAACATTAAAGTGACCACACAGAGGCTCCAACTGCTGCATTTTAGTTTCCACTGCAAGTGCATCTAAACACCATTAAAACTTGAATACATGCAACACTTTATTTACAACTACAGTATTTATCATTTTAAGATGAATAAAAGAGCTAACATGAGCTAAAAGATTATCCATGACGCCGAGCTGCAGATGTTCACTGGGAGTCCATCATCGTCACACATCATCGTCACACAGGCTGAGATGGTTTAAACATATGTAGCTCCTCCTCTGTATCCTCCTCTGTAGCTCGTGAGACAGAGGAGGATGCTGGGATAGCTGAAAGAAGGTGATGTAACGTACAAGTTAAAGGAAGTTTCATTGTTTGAGGGTCAAAGTAAGTTTTGGTAAACTTGAATTCTGCCCCGGGTCCCATAGTACCAACCCAATCAGCCTAACACCAAACTCTTCCATCAGAGTGAATCTAATGGAGTTTGACTCAAACGAACGCTCAAGTTGCTCCTGTTGCATTATAATCACAGCTGCTGTTTCTGTGGGCTTTACTCTGCACATTTCCATCTTTGGGAGGATGAACTCTCAGCTCAGTGGCTGCTGTATAAACCGAGGCTGACAGCAGCCTCGGGGTCTTTCTGCAGGTCTCTGTCCAGCATCAGCTTCACTTACAACACCTGACAGTGTAACATTACCTGCTGCTCACCGGGTATTCTCTCATATCAGATCACATACCTGTCACAGCGCCGCCCCTCTGCTACTTAACGACCGCCTCGCTTTCTAAGTCACCATTTTGTTTCTGAGCTGCTGCCAGTCCATCACTCTTTGTGTCTTTGAACACAACATTTCATCCAAACTCAATCCATCCATCCACTAACCCATCCAAACATCCATCCATCAATCCACCCATCCATGTCCTATTTATTGGCTTTTTATTTACTTATCGACCTCTGTTACATTACCTTACTGGGTTACTTTGTCAGACTCTGTGTTGCTGAGTTTTTCTAAACCTAAATATTTGGTTATAGGTTGCGCATGAATTTTACAAATTTTGGGAATAAAGCATATCATCCCTGCTTTGCTGACACATCCCACCACCCTGACCTCCTCTCTGTGTTGATTTTGTGATTCTGGGGAGCTTTGCTGTCCCGTGTTTCTTCAAGCTAAATGTTTCAGACATGATGAATGATGACAGACTGAGGGACACCACCCTACTCTCCAAATCTCCCAAATGAGCTTCATCTTTTATTCAGTGAGACCTGAAAAGCAGTGACTGAGACCATGAAGTCATCAGGATGATATTCACTGAGCTCAGAGATCAGGGGAGCGGGAGGCTCAATCTCTCAAAGACTTTGATACACTCAGACAGCCAAAGGAGTCGCCCCCTGCTGGCCATCAGAGAAAATGCAGGGTTAAGGCACCTGTGCAGTGGACGGCTACATGCATGTTTCATGTGTTCAGGTTATGATTGCATTGGACTGATGTGGTGTGACCAGAGCTGAGGAAAAGATAGACGGTAGAGTAAGCTTGGCCTTTATTGGAGGTGACCTCAGGGCAGCCCGAGAACTTGATGGATGGACCACATATCTATGTTTGCTACTGCTGCGAGCACATCAGCTGCTCTCAAAGGACAATTTGACTTCATTCATGTTTCTACTGACATGACAGGAGCCGCCCCCTGCTGGGCATCAGAAAGAGTGCAGGTTTAAAGCCCTTCAGTCTGCAGACCCACAAGCTTTGCCCGTTTTTTCCGCCTGTGGTGGCGGCACTCCAAGAATGCAAACAGAGAGTTTGTTTAGAGGAGATCTCCACGGGAACGCTCGATAACGACATTTAAATTTTATAATCAGGTTTGCAGCTGCTTGTACGAGTTGAATCATTACAGCTCTAATTCGCTGCACACGCTAAAGTATTCTCACTGCGCCTCAAGTCTGCAAACAGTTAACAAGTTCTTGAGCACACACACACACACACACACACACACGCACACACACCATATTCACAAACACTCTGTCACGCTTAGCCTTTCCCTCCAATCAATTTGCGACACTCTTGTCTGAAACGTACTTTAATGTTCCAGGGCTCTTTCTTCTTGCCACTGCTGTTTAACACACTTCTATATGATCCTCTTATCCCCCCACCCCCGTCTTCTCTTTATCAGTGTGGAGCATTCGAGCCTCTCTCGCTGTACATCTTCACATCATGCATTCAGATTCCTGACGACAGGTGATCGGACTGCAAACTGTCCCCCCTCCCCAGCCGCCGATTGATGTTGTGTTTTGTGACGCTATGTTAGAGGTCAGATATCTTTTCGAGGACCAAAAATGTATACTATTCTTGCAGGGACAGTCGCATATGGGGACAAAATGCCCGTCCTCACAAGTTTGAAAGCATTTTTGAGATTCAAAATGTGGTTTTAGTTTTCACAGTTACAGTTATCTTACGGTTAGGGATAGGAATTCATTTTTGATGGTTAGGGTAAGCAGTTAAAGCCACTTGGCTGGTAGTTCTAGTGTTAAGGAAAGAGTTATGTCAATTAGATGTCCTCACTAAGATATGAAAACAAGTGTGTTGTAAGAGAGAGTGTGTGTGTGTGTTGGGGACAGAAAGTGCTTTTGAAGCTGCGTTGGTTGCAGCGTTCCTGCTTTGACCACGTTGTTTGTACTCGTGTTAATCTGAGAGAGCAGAAGCCAATTTACAGAGCTGTGAGTCTATTTCAC
>VURO01016526.1:8001-25112 GCA_015108175.1 Pelvicachromis taeniatus
TTTTTCCCCCCCCCTTTTTTTTTTTTTTTTTTTTTAGATCTGTCTTAATCCTTCATGGTTTACAATCAACAAGGTGCTGGATAACCTTTGTCAGAGAGTTTGGTCCATATCCATATAGGTTGGCCTCACATCCATGGTGCTGTAGAGTTTTAAAAAAGCTTAGTTGATGCTAAGGGGCCAAGAAAATATCCCTACACTGTCAATATAAAGCAGGATTTATCCATGCTTTCATGTTTACACTAAATTCTGACTCCACCATTAGAATGAAGCAGCAGAAATCAAGACTCATCAGATTTTGCCAACCTATCAGTTTGCAGCAGTTTGACCTCCTCGACAAGGCATCTTCGTCCAGTGAGATGCCACTCACTGGATATTTTCTTTTCTGTAAACTTTAGAGATGGTTGTTTGTGAAAGTTCCAGTATATAAGTAGTTTATGAAATACTCAGAGGAGCACATCACGTTCAAAGCCACTTAAATCACCTTTCCTTCCCTTTCTGATGCTCAGTTTGAAATTCACCAAGTTGTCTTGATCATGTCCACATGCCTAAATGCATTTAGCTGCTGCAGTGCGACTGGCTGATTAAATATTTACCTAAATGAGCAGCTGAGCAGGTAAAAGTGGCTGGCAAGCATAGAAGAAGAGGTCGTCTCATGAAGATGATCAGCTTTGTACGTTTTAACCTTTGATTTGGCTGTTTTCGCTGTACTTTTATTTTCTGTTTTGTCTTATTCTGACATACAGTATCCTAAGCTGAAACTGAAAGCGCTTTAATAAAGGTGCTCTGAGTGCATTCATATCATTTTTTGAATAGTTTTGTGAGTGTGAGGAGATTCCTTTGTATAGATTCCTTTGATCAGCTAGTAAAAAAAAAAGAAACACTTTCAAATGTTTATGATGTCTTGACATAGTTTGATTCCCCTTACAAAAAGTATGAAGAGCATCAACGACAGACAGGCTTTAGCAATAGGATTCAGCGTTCTTGATTCAACAAGATTTAAGTGGCTAAAACTTAAAATATTGTGCACAAATAAGAACAAAACTTGTCAGCGTGACACATTCATACCCTATTCACGACTGATTCGTGACTGATAAAAAGCTCGACATTTACTCTATAATATATGATGAGAGCTCCTTTTAACTGAGCCGTTAGACTTCAATCAAGAGCTGTGCGGTGCTGCTGCAGAGAGAGGATGGAAAGTAAACTTTTATCAGCGGCAGAATACAAACAGCTCGAGAAAACAGATATGGGTCAGGAGCTGCATCTGCACAATTACATTGTTAATGGCAAAGACAATGAAAATGGCGCGGATGGAAAACAAAAGAATATCAAATAACTCGCTCGAGCTGCGTACACCTCAGCCATCGCTACTCAAAAATACATCCAGCGTTTTGAAATGAAGGGCGGCGAGAGAGTGAGAGAGAGGGCTGAAAGGAAGACGAAAAAGCATCTTGAACATCAGTTTTCAGTCTAATGTTAATAATTTATGTTGTCTGTGCTTTTTATTATTATTATTTATTTATTTACTACTTTCTTTTCAGCAGCCTGCCCATTTTTCAAAGGCATCATGGACAGGGAAGCTGTATCAAACTTTTGAGTTTAGTTTCAAAAGGCTTTCTCCCTGTTTATTTATATATTTCTCCGTCTTTACACTTGTCTTGTTGTTATTTGGTGAGGCGAACACATGAAGCTTTGATGAGAAGCAAACCTGACACGTATTCTTCTCTGGTGACCCCGAGCAAATGTAAATAGAAGAGGTAAGCATTAAAATACAAGACTCTTTTTTTATGGCGTCTTCTCTCATCAAAACACTTTAAATGGCCAGTTACATCTATTCATCCACCCTTCCATTAACAATAGGTCAAACAGGTCAAATAACTCTACATCACCTCTGATGTGAAAGTTTGTTCGGGGTGATTCAAGATGCACTTGACCATGACCTCCCAGAGAGAGAGAGTCAGGACAAGTTTGATTTTATTTGGCACTCTCAATAACTCCGACTTTGAAAAGATGAAAGGAGAATCAGAGATGTTTTTAAAAAATATTTGTATGTTGCTCAAAACTTTGAACTCGACAGCACCTTGCACCCTGAGACGCAAAACACGAGCTCAGTGGTATTCAGGAGAAAATGTAGTATAACAAGCACAATTTGTTTCAACGTGATTACATTTATTCAGAGTATTTTACTTGCCGTCAATGATTAGTATCATTTAAATATTTTTGTGTAAAAATAGAGTAAATCGTAGTTGATCACTGATGTTTTTTCTTCAGAATGACTTAATTTAAATATAAAAGAAATAGATTGACCTACGCTGAAATAGGGCAGCCATGGGGTGGTTAGCACTGTTGCCTCACAGCAACAAGGTCCTGAATTTGATTCCACCATCAGGCCGGGGTATCTCTGTGTGGACTTTGCATGTTCTCCCCGTGTTTGTGTGGGTTTTCTCCTGGTACAGTCCAAAAGACATGCAGTAAGTGGGGTTAGGTAGCTGGTGAACCTAAATTGCCCATAGGTGTGAATGTGAGTGCAAATGGTTGTTTGTCTCTATGTGTTAGCCCTGCGACAGACTGGTAACCCGCTCAGGGTGTATCCTGCTTCTCGCCCTATGGTAGCTGGGATAGGCTCCATCCACCCCGCGACCCTAACAAGGATAAGCAGAAGAGAATGGATGGATAATTTAGTGGCTGTTTAAGGGTTGTGAAATTGTAGCCTCGGTTTGACCTGTGACATCAATGAAACGTTTATGCCCAGAGAACCTACGCTCACTGGATATTTTCTCCTATACCATCCTCTTTAAACTCTTGATGGTTGTGTGGGAAGTAGATATGGAGTTTCTGAAATACTCAGAGCGGCCAGCACCAACAACCAAGACACATTTAAAGTCGCTTAAAGAGTATTACCTTTCATCTTCTGAACATTTCTGATAAACGATGTGAACTTCAGCAGGTCTATTTACAATTTTGACATGCCAATTTCATTGAGTTTCTGCCATGTAGATATAATAGTGTATGTAATAAAGTTATGTTTTTGTATTAATGTGTAATAAAAAACTTACTTGCCTAGACCGAACTAAATAGTGCATTAAACTTCAGTATTGTACATTTAAATTTATACTTAAAAAAAAATAATTTCTGTCCTATTTCTATTTTAATACACCCAGCCAATTTAAATATAATGCATTATTTAGAGCTGGCATAATCAGCATTACTAATCTAGTTACCGTCAAGTTAGGTGAACAAAATTTATCTGCCATCCAGGGGGACTTCTAGAATGAATTTTTAATGGCATGGCACAGGGGGAAAACCTAGAACAAAACAGGTAGTGACCAGAAGTCAGACTATGTATAGAAAAGAAAATTCCCATGAAAAAAAAAAAACCCTGAGCACAATTTTGAGGCTCATGCTCAGCCTTCTGAGCATGAGCCTCATGCTCAGATTTATTTCAGGTAGTGCTTGCACATAATTGTGTATTGGATAGCTATTTTGTGAAATTGAAAAAAGTTCTCTAATCAGAATGGAACATTTCAGAAACAGTGCAATTTCCATCGGGGCAAGCAAGGCGCTTGCCCAGTGAAATCTAAAAGTAGACATCAGTTTTACCAATGTGACCGCGATCTCTCTCCTTTGTCCTCAAACACTGTTTTGTTATAGTGTTTATTGCGTGTTTTCCTGTCATCTTGTGGCTGCTGTTGCCTATGGTCTCTGGAAGCAGGCTTGACTCTGCTTGACTCCCAACAGCAGAAATCTTAGGTTAGTGTCTGAGTGTCTGACTCCTGTTAAAAATGGCTTGAGAGGCCAGGCACTTTTTCTTATTGTTTGCACATATGCATTGTGGATAAACCTCTTGTCTTTGACGGGAAACTGATGAGAAACCAGCATGCTAGGCAAAGTGCCACTAGCCCTACTTTCACTGCTCTGAGATCAGTTAGCATCTCTGCTTTGTGTGCAAACAGAGCGAGCATCACCATCTCGACAGATGAGTTTTCTTTTTTACGAACGATCTTGGCCAAAATGTGATGAAGAGAAGTTAAGAGTGTGGTGCGAAGAAGTTTTTAATAACTACTTGAGCACATTAGCAACGTCAGTTCTTTCCAATCATATTTCTAGTGGCTATTTTTCGTTTCATAGAAATTATACATTTTTAACGCATAACTATAATAGCTAAAACAAACAAAGGTCCCCATCGTTTTGTTGATGCTGTGTTCTGTAGTTAATTGGCCGATTCTGTCATAACACACAAACACAAAAGTCATGTCAAACAATTGTTTATTACTAATTATGGTACAAATCAATGTGACAGACTTGAAGCTTTTTTTTTTTAATTTTTGTTTTTTAGAAATACACAAAGTGCTGCTTAACTGACCAAACAGATATTGCTCTATAGATTACAGTTTTCAGTCTATATATAAAAACTAAAATAAAATAAATCAACCTCTGCAGGCTCTTCAACTTTGGTTTCTAGTTCTTTGACTATTAACAAAATTTCAAGCCAGTTTGTCTGTGTTAGTAAAATTTCACAAACGTATTTAAGGGTGGTAAACAAATAATCCTAATTGAGCTAAGAGCAACATTACCGTAATCTCCTTTTTCCTCTATGTAGGTCTACAGAGCTGTGGAAACGTGGAGGTGAACGTATGGCACAAAAAAAAAGAAAAAAAGAAATAATACTACAACAATATAAAAGAGATGACTCACACGTGGCTCAGGAGACCACTTCACAAAAATAAAACAATCATGTGTCACGTAATAAAAAGAAAACCCACAAGCCTCTCCTTCCACGTTGAAGGTGAACATGGACACACACAGTGCACAGTTGTCATCTTTTTCATCTTTTCTACTGACCTGCGGATGCTTGTATGGCATTTTTATGATTCTCACAAGAACAGTACTGAGGTAAACCTTGGATGAACTAATGTACAATTCTACTCTTCAATCCTTTTCTTCTCAGATTTTAAAGATTGTCAACATCATGAATCTATTTCTCTGTACAATGTGCATAACTATAGAGCTTTGGTCCAGCATTGAAAGGTTGAGCAAAGGCATGACTCCTTTCTGTGTCGTCCTTTATTTATTTGTTTTGGTTACAGCTTTTATTGTTAAGTGTCACAACGGATCCACTGCTGCTTTCTAACATCTGTGCAGAGGTTTATTTCTTGGCCAAAGGTTTGCCTGAAGTTAAGTGTTTTTTTTTTTCTTTCTTTTGGAAGCAAAATAAAAATGCACAAAATCTATAAGTGTGAACGCACTTAACAAAACAAATATCTGTGAAAAGAAGTACAGCAGGAGCTGCTGTGGATGTGCAGATGAAAATTTAGTGAAATTCTCCACAGTTTGCGATGGCCTTTTCTGCCTTTCCAAGACAACCTCAGTGATTTCTTTAAAAACACAGACATGTAAAGCTTTTTCAAGTGTTTTTCTACCATTTATAGTGAGTGTGTGTGTGTGTGTGTGTGTTTTCCAGACAGCGTAGAAGAACCTTGCAGTTCACAAAAAGGAGTGAAAAACGGAGATAACCAATGTGACATGAAAGGACATATATCGAGCAGACACATGATTCTGAATAAATTGCATCAAATTTCACCTCACTTCAAATTAAGTTCACTCACTCTGACATGTGACACTTATTCTCAGCATTCACCTATTTTTTTTTTTCATATGAGGGTTTTTGCAGGAGTCAAATATTTGCAGTGATGGTTTAAGAGGGTTTTCTTTCTCTTTTCTCTTTTTTTTTTCCTGGATTATTGACGTTTCTGACAAAGTAAGAGCGCACAGGAATGGAGTGTGAATTACTCAAAAAATCAGTGGACTGAAATTGAACACTTCAAGTTAACCTCTTAAATTAAAAGGTGTAAGATAAAGGATGGTGTATTTTTTTTCTTTTTTTTGGGATTATGTGAGCATGACATTGACTTACTTGAAAGGAATGGAAAATACAGTTTAAAAAGAGCAATTTACCTTTGCAAAAAAACACATCTGATGTGAGATATTAGGGTTATAAGTTTGGTCAGTGGCAACAAAAATGCTTCAACCACACGTTTGGTTAATTTCAGGCCCTGTTTCATGTAAAATAATTATAAAAAGTCTGATTTTTAATGTTAATTTTGGCCTTCCTGGTGAAATGATCTTATCATGTGGTGTGATTTGAAGCATGCAGTAGCAAATCGGCTCAAAAAGAAAATACATTTTCATCACAGCAGACACTTTTTGGAGTTGTTTGACATGACAGTTTTGACTTTTTTGTTGTTGTTGTTGTTTCGTTCAACTTGACCCACAGAATAAAACACTTTAGAAAAAGGGGAGAGAAAGTCGTGGGAACAGATAAATAAAAAGGTAAAATCTTCCCCCAGTCCTTGAGCTGAAGTTGTGTGTGTTCTTTGGCTATCAGGCTTTGGCAATAGAATGACACAGTAGCTCGAAACAAAGCTGCAGTAGACTTGACAGACACCGAAACCCCTCATCATCATCATCAGAGTTATCATGTGACAGTCCATCGTTTCTTTTGTCCATCCTGTGAATCAATCTCATTAACTTATTAATAAATACCTGTAAAAGTTGTACAAAGTTACACTGTGACTGAAAATATTTGCAGATGAAACACAAGTCGGAGGCAAACAACATTATTATGCAATTGTTTAACAGCAAAGGTTAAATTTTTTTTTTATGTCCAAAAAGAGATTTTTTTTTTTAATCAGTGTGATTTCAATTTGAAGACAGCATTTTTCTTTTTTCCTTTTTTTTTTTAAATATTTACATACAAACAATGAAGAAAAAAGTAAGCGAGACAAAGATAAAATGTATACTCAACCTCACAGATATAGCTTAGATTCTGCCAGTACAAATGTAAAAATTTAGAGCACATTTACATTACAAAATTATTCAGATGCAACAGACTTTGGTAAATAGTGTTTCGATTTGGTATGATCTCTCTACTGAATCCCTCCTGGTGGGAACCAAAATTTGGGCGACTGTCTGGTCTGTAAGGCCAGAATCTAAAAACTCTTTGAAACAGCACACCGTTTTTTTTTGTTGTTTTTTTTTACATAATTCTCAGATATTAATCTCTTTTTTCGTGTTTTTGGTTTCGCCAAGGTAATTTACATAACTGTGGTAATCACACTGACAACACATAGTTTTCGCTTGCAAACTCATGACTGTCCATCCGGGTGACTTGGGCAACATTTTGTCAGTTCTCATTTCAAGAGGAGTTCATCCACCCTTTGTTGTTTTTAATGGCTGCCACTTTTCCACTCCACTGTTTGGTCAGAGAGCTCGTTCATTTTGGGAGCTCCTCTAGAGAATCAGTGAGAGCGTCCATTGGTGCGGCAGCGCCGAGGTCGGGCTGTTTCAAACGCTTTATTGTGTTTTTCAAGGCTTGCCTCTTGTTGCAGAACCAGACACGCACCACCTCCCTGTCATAGTTCAGTTTCTCCGCTATTTCCGTCATTTCCTGTCCGGAGGGGTGCGTGTTCTTCTCAAAGTGGCTGTTGAGGATCTCGAGCGCCTGTGGGGTGAAAGAGGTCCTCCGCTTGCGTTTTTTCGAAGGTTCGCTGCCGATAAACTCAGTCAGGTTCTGCATGCCGGATCGGTGGCGGGCTTCAGCCTCGGCCATCCAGCGCTCCAGAACGGGCTTAATCTTCTGGGCGCTTTTAGGGGTGATGTCCAACTTCTCAAACCTGGCAGGATATAAAAGGCCAGGGTTCAGTTTGCCTGTAAGACTGTTACCTATAGTGTTCTCTTGGGCTTCCTGTGGTAGGAAAAAGTGGCTTCTCAGGATGGTGTGTCTGGGGAGAATTGAGAAAAAACAATCTTACTTAGGTGCCCTGCCAGAACAAGGGATAAGCTGCCTGCCTTTAAGTCTCCTCAACCAGAATGCCACAGGGACTGAGACTAACATCCAGGTGAACAAACTCTGCATCCTGCACCTGGACACACCTGAGCTGCAGCAGCTCGAGGCGATGCGTTGCCAGTGATGTGTTAATTTTCTGGACGAGGCTCTGGTTCTCTGTCCCAAACTGGCAATAGTGGAACAAGGAGATATCGCCAATGGCTAGAAATCTAAATATTTGCTCTTTTGAAATTTCTAATGAACCAAAATCACAAAAAGAAAACTATCCAAATATCAAATTTCTTCTGCTCAGGTGAAACACCCCACTCCCCCCCACCCCCTTCCCCACCTTCCCCCCAAAAATCCACTTATGCATGCAGTTAAATATGGCACCATCATTTATTTACAAAAAGAACTTGAATTATTCATCAAAATGTACATTTAATACATTTTTAACCTTTCTTTCATCTTCTAACAACCTCTCATTTTATATTTAATAAGAATACATTTACAAGTCCCTGCAACCTTACTCATAATTCGGCCGTCAGATAGCGTCTGCATTTTCTCAAGTCACAGGAAGTAAGACGAGAGGAAGGCAGAGTTTTGAAAAGCAATGCTCGCTGGCAGCTCAGCGACTGTCAGGTGCACTTTGTACATGATATGAAGTCTGAATTAGATGAGGTTTACTAAGAATGGAAGAACACCTATTTGGGCTTCAACAGCTTCATATCATGTCATTTTGTTCAGGAGTTTGAATGGCAACAGGCCAAATATCAGTGTGTTCAGGCCTTTTTGCCTCGTATGGAACTGAATAACAAGTATTTGATATAAAAGACAGAGTTTGGAAAATCTGTTAATAAACTAACACCACATTTGCCTTTTAATTAAAGACACTAGTAATAGGTACTTTAAAAAGTTTTTGAGAAAGAGATCCAAGACTGGACTTTGGGAGCCTTACGACAATTTGTGTTTTGTAATCATTGCAATGTTGATCGTACGAATGTGTACATGTTACTAATAAAAGAAACCACAAAGCGGGCAGCTAATATTTACCAAAGATATTAGTTGGACAATGTTTTGTGGCTATTTGTCATTTTGACAACAAACATGAGAAGAAACGGCAGACGCGGCAGTTTTAATACGTTTTCAACAAGTGTCCAATTACAACATCAACTCTTAAAGGCACGATTTCTAAACAATATTGGATAAACGGGGACAGAAAGTGTTGTTTTCAAATGTTTTTCAGTGAAACAACTCTGAAAGAAAGCTACGCTGCAGCTCTGCTCTCTGTGGAGCAAACAATGCAAAAAGAGATGGTTTTTAATAGCGAGGGAAACAGAGGCCGAGATGCCCATGCATGCATGAACTTCCTCTGTTTCTACACCTCGTTGGTGCATTTCTCTTTGTCGACAGGCGGTATTATTTATAACCCCATCCTCCTCCTAAACACAGGAAAAAGAGGAGGGCTCCATACTGAGGGGAATACATTAGTAAATATGAAGAGTCACCAGAGACAGGACATTTCATGGATCAACAGGAACCGCGGATACTAAAATGAGTTGAGAGCTGCTCAGCTGGGGTATGCACTCCCTCCTCTAGTGCATCAGCACGAGGGAGTGAGCCTCTCTGGCTCTTCCTAAAAGTACCTAAGGAGCTCTGCTTAGACATGCTATATGTTTGGACTGAGTTACAGTTTGCTGCAGGGTTTACATTCAATACCCACGGAGAGCTCTCTGAGTGGGACATACATACAATCAGGCTCGCCTCACTCTACTCTCATTTTTACGTTTTGTGTTCAAGTCTTGTTTCCTTTTAAACTCTAAATGCAAAACTGTCTTCATTAGTCAGTGAACCAACAGCTGATACTGTCCTGCTTACATACAGTATGGCCAGTTAAATACTGAATATACCCAAATATTATTTATTGAATGAACCTATCTGATGTTAGTCTGTAATGTGAAAGAGTAAAGCTTATACTTTAGCACAAACATTTCCCGTCTGTCAGGTATCAGTGAGTTAAAGAACAATATATATGCACAGCCAATGTAAGAAGATTTGTGTTGCAGGTACTGTTAAAAAAGGGGGCAATGTTGTATTTTGAAAAGATTTTGAAACACATAGTAAAGCTGGTTACTTTATAAGGGACTAAATGATGTATCTTGACAGTTACCGTCATCATCATACAAAGTCTAGGTTTTTTATTTTTAATTTCTCCTTTGTACTTAACACTGCTGATGTTGCTTGGCTTGTTTAGGTTGATTTAGATTGTGTCATTGTTAAGGCAAGTTTTTGCAAGGCTGCATTATGTTGATGCTGAACTGTTTGGCTACTTTTGGTGAACCGACACGGAAATTTGAATTCAGTTTGTAGCTATCGTATGGGCCATATAAAAAACCCCAAATATGACTGGTGTTCTTCTTTCCTAAGCGTGTTATTTTTATTAACTGTTTGTTCATATGTGGATAAAAAGTGTGGTTAAACCATCAAATATTTTAAAAGTGAGTTCAGCAGTTTGAAACAATTAAAAATATTCATCCCGTAATAAAAAAAATAAGATAGCTATTTTATTTACTTTTAAGTTTTCATTTATTTCACATATTTTCCCAAAAGAGGACACGCAGGCACGTCCCTGGCTTGATGTTACCCTCATGTAAAGCCTGTGCCTGTTTAGATAAACTAATAAAGTGCCTGGAAACATTGTGAGCAATGAAAGCAGACAAGATGGAAGCATCTGTCAGTGTCTGTTCACTGTCTACGTTGGGAGGCGCAGCCCCAGAGCTACAGTGACGTCCCGTTTCCTCCTCAACCTTCATGTCTATGTTGATGTTAACTAAACTAAAGCATGTGAAGTTAGCCCCACTACTTAAAACATCAGGACATCATGTCCAGTGTCATACAAACAACAAAAAAATTGTCTTAACGGCATAAATAATAGCCCACAGAGTGTTTATTTTTGAAGCTAATGGCTTTTAATGTGTGTTATAAATATTTGAATTATGTCTGGCTTTAAATATTTCATGTGTGATTTGACGACTTTAAACATTAGAGCGGGCCTCATAAGAACCCCCCGCTCCTGTAGTGTTTCACATTTTATCGGCTGTTTGATGTTGATGTGATGAAATTTTTAAAGGTGCGTGGCAGTGCCGTGTCACATAAACAGTACAGGTCATCAGCAAATGCACGTGTGCTTTGAAAGGATATTAAATTTAATATAGAAACAAGATTAGGGACTTTTACTGAAAGATATGGATGCAAAACGGGAGAAGATTAGATTGGAGGAAAACACAACCCATTTAGCATTAACTTCCATATCGAATCTAGACACTTTAAAATACTTTTTGTTTTTCATTTTACACAATTTAGTTCTCTTTAAAAAGCAATATTTGGACACCATGTGGCCCAATTATTCTGTCTCGAAAGGGAAACGTGGCTCATTTGGTATCTGCATGCAAAACGTTAGTCAAGTGGAACAACGGGAGGAAGGAAACACTGATTGTCTGATAGTCTCATGAATGTATAATGTCCCATTTATGACTAAACTGTCCTCGTGGAAGCGGTAAAACACGGCAGTCTTATTAATACATCATCGCCGTCAAGCTCCCTCATGTTCAGCCAGAGCGAACAGCACGGGGCCTTAGTAATTATTAAATGCTTTAAGTGCTCCGTGTAATACTTGTGTATGTATTTTGCATAAGTGACGGCCAGCTGTCATGTCAGGGGAAGGAGTGTAAGTAGAGACATGAGAGCTTCGTTTGTCAGCCAATTATGTATTTTAATATGTTAACGATGCCTGTTAAAACATGGATGACAGCACCCGACAGCTCATTGGGGCTGCGCTGCTTTCATTAATTAGAAACACAGGTAGACATTCAGTTGTTTTAACTTGTTTCCCCTGCGTTTGTCCTTACCTGCAGATGGCAGACTGGCTGTAAGCCGGCCCCTCGGCTGCGCTGAGCGCCTGGCCCACCTGAGTCTGTGTCAGGCCCAGGGACAGCCGGCGGATCTTGAATGCTTTGGCGAATTCACGAATCTCCTCCAGGTTGACCCCGTCCACCTCGCTGGGGGCGGTCTGCGGGTCTACAATACAACACACACATCTCATTTTATTAGCCCTCTGCTCACCTTATTTTTCAGAGTGAATGAGGCAAACATCCAGCCATATGCGATCATGATGCCTCTAAACAACTTTAAAAAAAAATAGTCCTGCTCTGGGTCAGAACTCATTATTTCTCTCTACACATATCTGAGAGATGTTTTGAAGAATAAACTCATCTGAGGTTTGAATACAGGCGTGTTGCGGCTTTGGCAAGTGTAAATCTTTAATCTCACATATAAAAGCATATGGACAAAAAACAGACGACACATGGCTTGTTAATTCAAAGGAAAGACAGATAGGTGCTGTGGTTCTATAGCTCTCTGTATGAATACACATATATTCTGCAGCTGGCTTTCTCAGAAAAAAATTAAAGAATGTATAAAGAAATTATTTCACCCATCTGACCCCCAAGTCAACACAGTTCAAGCCTACAAAGCAGCAGCGAGCCTTGCACACAAACGATACCCAGCTTTTACACAAAGAGAAGCTGTTTGTGAAGCGCCGCGTTTAAAAACTTCACTGAAGAATTTCCCCGCTAATAAAAAGTGATTTCACGTTGTACATCAATGTCAGGTGCCCTGGTATCCTGCTTACTAAAGCAAAGTTTGTGCCTCTGAATTATTCATCTTGGTCATTATCAATGAATTATTAAAGGAATCCTCCAAGCGTATTTAAGCAAAAATCTATGGGCCTGCCATCTCGCTGTGCCTCATAAGTGACGTGTAGCGTATGCGCCGTGCTCCATACGTGTGAACACACGGAGGACTCGCAGCTTCCCATCATCTTCACAGTGATGAGCGTCCTCCCATCATTCCCACTGGAGCCTATTTGCGTAGCGCTTTGAAAGACCAGCGGCAGACGGATCCATATTTTTCTTTACCCAAACACGATTTAAGATTAAAGACCTTCTCATTTATCTCACAATAATGAGAGGCCTCACAAAAACAGACAGATTAGTGGACAAAAGGTTCAATTTTAAAAGCACTGAAACAAAGGAAAGGAGGGCTGACTTTTCTTTACAACAGTAATACACTTTTTACTCTTTATAATTATGACAGGACAAAAACGAGTAAAACAATCAATTTATCTGCTTGAAAGGAAAATTAGGAAGAAAATGCTGCCTCCATAAATTACAGGCTAGACTCGGGCTATTATGTGCCAGTGTTTGTCTTTCAGTTCAGCAGAAAAATACTTCTTTTATGCTTTTATTTTTGCTTGGCGTGCTAATAAGTGATGACGAGGTTTATAGTGCAGAAATTTGGAGAGGAAACCCTAACCCAATTTCTGGAAAACATGACTCAGAAAAGTGAAAGTGTGGACACCAGGCAAACCCGACGATCAGACATCATATTCATCCGAACACGTGATTTGATCCCACGGGCCTCTGCACTCGCATAAAGGTTAAAGCTATTTAAGCATCTTTGTTTTGGAAGCAGCTGTATGGAGATGCTGTTGCTTACAATGATGAATCTACAGTATCTGCTTTATACTACTCTGATTAACTGTTTCTTTTTCAAAAAACCCGATAATGTTTACTTCAAATTAGGATTTGGAAGGAGATCAATGATCCTCACGCCTCCAAATTGCTGTCTGATCACAATATATGCATCCACACCTGATTAGCTTAAATGAATCCTAACACTCTTACAGATTATATTAAGGAGAGCACTTTTTTCTGCTTCAGTAGCTTAGATGTCCTTCTCCACTACAAATAAAAAAAAATTAAAACAAACTCAATAAAAAATATTGCTGGCACTAGTCCTTCTATTAACAGAAATCCTGAGGTTTTCAATCTGTGTCTGGCGCTTTGTTTTCGGCCAGCGAATGCAATAGCATTTCATCTTCTGTCGCTCTGATTCTGTCACGGGATTTTGCTTTGACTATGAATGCTGTAAGTGATATTGAGAGGAAGTGATATGGCTTGCACTCAGCATAAAACATTAATTTCATTTACCACACAAGTGGGTCGCTATGATTTTTGTGCTCATAAGATATTTTCCGAGCTGCAAGTAAACATAAACTAAACACAAAGTCCACAACAAGTTGATCAATGGCGACTTTTTTTTAAATTAGATTCAGTGGCATTGTAGCTGCCTTTGAAATGAGTTTACATGGAGCTTAAGAGAATCGACTCTGACAAATGAAATTTATCTGAAGTTTTTAAAGGCAATAGCTGCACGCTGACAGGCTGTGGACCAGTGATTTATAAGGCCCTGCCAAAGCCCACGCGCTGGCAGAATGAAACTTATACTCATTTTACATAACAGACGCCAGTTTGGATTGTCTAATAAACCAAAGAAATGACAGTAAAGGAAAAAATAAAACAATCCTAGCAGGCAGGGATCAGTCAAAAGCTGTCCACACTGAGAGTAATGAAGACGTGAAGTAGCGATGCTAAAGGTTTGTTTATTATAATAAGAAAAAAAGGAGAAACATATACTTAATGCAGCAATGCAGACTTTGTTTTTTTTCCCTCTGGTTTTAATATATTTGTTTCTGTTTATTTCAAAGGGAGTATTGGTTAAATAGAAAAAGGCTTTACTCAAAACTAACCATAGTAAAGTCTGTGCACTGCAAGAAGTTTTCTATTATATGTATTTATTCTGTTCATATTAGATTTCAGCAGTTTCCAAGTTTGAGTTTGTGTCAGCTTACTTTACGAGCGTACGTTAACTCCTGGTCGTTAAATCTCTTTATTATTGGTTATTCTTACATAAATCCAGCTGCTTCAAATTCCAACTAGAAAACTAAATGTTTTAATCCACAGCTGAAGACAATCACAATCACACACAATATGACTTCCTGTAACTTTTTTCTGTTTGGAGGAGGTAGTTCTAAAAACTACAGTCTGCAGTTGAGTTACTAATTTTGTCTTTTTTTAAGAAAAAAAGACAAAGTTTTTGTTTAATTTGGTTTTCACGTTTGTTTTCTGTGTTCCTTGTTTTGGTTTGGTTTTGATTGTTTAAAAATGATGCTTTCAATATCTGTAGTGTTAGTTTTGTGTTATTGCGACTGACACATTCCCATTTTACGGTTTTGTTTTCCCTGTTTTTAGCCTATTTTTGGGTAGTTTTTTATTTTTTTATTTTACTGTCATAAAATGTTTTTATAAGGTATTATATGTGCATAAATGCTAAAAATCAGTAATGTTAGCCTGTTGTTAGGTAGTTCCTAGACAATGTGTTGCTAGGCAATGTATTGCCATAGTGTCCAGCATAGATGACAACCTTCAGGGGCCAAAGATGTACCTGTGTGCCACCTCTGGTTGCTCGGTTTGCAGAGAGATTGTGTGTATTAAAGTATGTTAGTAGGTTAGTTGGTATTTGTTAAACTGCAAATTCAGAGCATAGTCATACTCTAATGGTTAGCTTTTGTATATATAGTTCAATAACGGCACTATTCCCTGTCTTTAATGATATTTATATTTTTTAAGGTTGTTTTTTAGTACTCATTTTTGCTTAGATGCCAACTTCATTAACCCAGTGGGTGGGGGAAGGCATTTTTTTTCTTTATTTCTTTTTATCATTGTGACATCTTCTCTCAATTTTACGCAATTCTATTGACATCTAAATATATTATTTCTGCTTTTATTTCCTTGTAAAGTCACAAAGTGCTGAGATGTGAACTAACACACGGAATATTGTTACTTTTATTCTTTAAGAAAATAAGAGCATGCCTCAACTTGAAATAAAATAGTCTCTGAGAATTGGAGAAATCTGCAGTGCTATGTGGACTGAAACACCCGGGATAATGAAAACACATTGCTCTTTCAGTGATCGACAACCTTCCACCTCGGCTGTATTTTGAATGAGAGAAAAATATTTCCGTGGCTACATTCCACTAGTTGTGTAAATCCTCTTGTTATAAATCAAATTATAAAGTGCCGTGTTTCTCTGAGCTGTGTTGGACACTTACTGCTGACCAGCTGCCCCACGCTGAGAGCTGAGGAAGAGGAGGAGGTGGAGGAGGAAGAAGAGGCCTGGTGGAGAGGACTCTGTCTGTGGGGCATGTGGAGCAGGTTGGGCTGAGATGATGCGGAGCCTGTCTGACCCTGCTGAGCCTGAGGCAGCTGGACACAAACACACAGAGAGAGAGAGCTGACACCATACACTGACAGCATGCTTTACCCTCTCTGCACATCGTCACAATAATCAGAATTTACAGTAATCATGTCATTAATGTGATTGGGTCACAATATCAAATCTAATCAATTAATCAGCAGCTATTAAATTAACCACTTAGAAGGTGAATATAATTAGATTTACCTTGTACCTGATGATTACTGCCTGCAGTATTTGTACTGACAGAGCAGACTATAGCGCCAATAGTCTGCTCAATAGACTAGAGCAGTAGTTTACCATTGTATTTGGCAGTGAGGGTCTAAAAGGAAGCTTGTTCAGCTCAGGCACTCCACTGTCTCTGTGAACTTTATAATCGCCTATCTGCAGAAAAACAATTAAGAATCTTCTTCTGCTCGTCGTCTTGTTGCTAATAATGGCAGCCTGAATCTGAAATAAAAACATGTGGACACAGCAGTCCCCATATCAAACATAATTCATGATCTGCAGGCTACGTGCTATGATGGAAAAAAAAGAGAAAAGAAACAGTGTATTTTCATGTCTTATGCACATTTGAATTGCTTTTACAAGATCAAGATGGTGCGTCTCCACTCTTAAAAGCTGTCTCCGCCATAAACTGGGCAGGCTTCTCCTTCTGTGCTATTAATTATTTTCTCTGTGGCATGTGTTTGTTTGGATGGTGGGGGGTGTCAACAGCGATGCACACACTGTCAGGACTGTTGACAGGCTCAGAGAATTATCTAGCTTCACTGGAAATATTCGAGACTGCAGGCTCTGACAACCGTAAATTATGCCCACGGAACAATGTGTACATGCGGGGCTTTGAAGTGGAGACAAAAGCATAAATATTATTACAAATGCATTAATTCATTCAAGAGTATGATCTGCCGTTCTCAGGGGGGAGGGACCCACAATTAGGTGTCCGCCCGCGAAGAGTTCATCCATCCTGCACTGTAGAGGCCTTCAATGTGAACTTTTACCCTATAATTCAGCCCTGACATCATCATTATCAAGTCAATAACTTTTTCACTGTCGGCGTGAATGCATCTGGTGTCGCACGCATTCGCCAAAAATGGGAGGAGGTGTTTGCTTGAGTGTTCCTACTTACAGT